>RJWH01006367.1:0-56445 GCA_004363575.1 Solenodon paradoxus
CTCAGAAAGGAGAGGATCAGTTCCATGCCACATAGCTGACTCGCATTGGTATTTTCACCAGGATAATGTATTATCACCTCAGCTGGCTAATTTTTGGCAAAATGTTTTCTCTTCATGGCTATGTGCTCTCTTAAAAGCTAATCTACTACTATCTAATACTTTTGATTTGTGAGTTCAGCTGCATTCTCTAAATGGCCTCATGCTTTGAGGTTCTGTGTTCTCTCCAGAGTTGGAAGTCTGTCTACATCTCTGTGTGGTCTCAGAGCCCCTGTTTCTGTCTCTCTCTTTCTCTCTCATCACTCTGTCTGACTAACCCCAGAATATCCCTAGGTATCATTAGATAGCTTTTTTCAGTTGATGCCACAGGTCTTTGGAGGGGTGTTCCCACTGACCACTCAGAGGAGAAGCCTCCTCAGGTTAGTGACACTGTCGCCTAAAGGTCTAAGGGACCCAACAAGTCTTGGCTGGTTCTCAGCAATGGGAACACTTTGTCCTTAGGAAATGCTATGCCCAAAGGCCTGGATTTAGGCACTAGGCACCTGGGAAAAGATGGCACACACTCCCAGAATGAACTTTGGGGAAGTCAGAGGACCTGAGAAGGTATGCAAGAGCGAAGGGAACGTCAAGAGGTGTAGAGACAGAGAGAGGCCCCGAGAGAGCAAGGGAGAGTCAGAGAGCTAGGCAGGGCAGCAGGCAAGGAAGACATGAAGAGTGACAGGGACCCAGAGGTGTCTAGAGAGGGAACAGACATGGGAATTGAAGAACTGGGAGGTAGATAGGTAGATAAAGCTAGAGCAAAGGGAGACAAGGTTGAACAATATACGTCAGAGGAAATAAGGCCTGTGAAGGATGGTGACAAAACAAGTGTGACACAGTCATAAAATTGGTGGGAGTGTGTCAGAGTTAGAAGACACCATGGAAGAGATGGAAAACTGGAAGCCGGAGATGGAGCAGAAGGGGCATCTCTCACCACTGAAGGCGTAGGTGGCACCATGGTTGTCAGAGAGCAGTGCAGACAAGACCGACTCTGGGCTACAGCGAGTATACATAGGGTGGGTACTGTTGCCATGGCTGGACCTATTCCTGTGCCCATGACCTGTGGGAGAAACAGGCGAAGAACAACACAGAGGCAACCAGAAGTCAGACCGTGGTCTGAGGTGGAAGAAATGGCTGGGATTTTAAGAGTCTAGGATTCTTGATAGAAGGACAATGGAGAAGAGCCAGAATGGGAACAGGCCTTGGCTATACCACTGGATTACGGGGTGCTGGGCATATGAGGGCTGCAAACTCAGGGCAGGGAATGCATTTCAGTAGGTCCAGGGGTTACCTCACCTCTGCCAGGACAGAGCATGAAGTAGTCTCGGACATCCCGAGGATAGTGGGGAGGCACCTCTCCCGTGACGGGGTTGAAGCGCAGGAATCGGTTTCCCTGGAAGCAGTAGTAGCGGCCCAGCCACCGCATGGCAGACGAGCAGTCCCGGACAGCTGGCCAGACGCGCTCCTTTTTAGTGCCCGTGGTCAAGTCCCAGAACCAGGTGAGGTTACCTTTGTCCAAACAATCAACAAGCTTTCCGTGAAACCAGGCTAGACCCTCCCTTGTATGTGGACTAGGCCCCAGGATGGGCCAGAAGTGGTCTAACCTCACGGAGCTCTCAGTCCAGGAGGGAGACATTCGAAGAGTGAGAACAAAATGAAACACAGCAGCCCAGGGCACACGATCAGCTCATCAAGCACAGTGGGAAGAGCCAAGCAAAGTTTTCCAGGGAGGGGGACCCTTAAACTGAAATCTGAAGCAGGAATTACAAGACAGACAGGTCGGGAGGGGGAGATGCGGAGAGGAAGTCTAAAGCACAAAGCAGAGTGGGTGCACAGGGAGCAACACAGTTTCTGGAACTTTGAATTCAAGGTAAGGGTATAAAGAGAGTTGAGGTTGGAGCATCAATAGGGGCTTGGTCGTGGAGAACCTTGTATGTGAGACTAAGGAACACAGATCTGTCTCAAAGGTCACGGGCAACCATGAGGGATCTTCAGTAGAATTATATCCAGTTACCTTCCCCAGGATGACTTACTCTCTTCCTTCTATTTGACCTCTAGACCATAACTAGCATCTCTATTTCTCATATCTATGAGAATCCATTTCTCATCCTAGAATGGCTCTAGTACGACCGCTGCCACCTCCATCACCAACCCACAAGGACTTGAGGGTCCCTCATTTCAGCCTGACTGACCTTGGAAGAAGAGGATGCCCTCATCCTGGCATTCTCCACGGTGACATTCCACAGCTGCATCCAATGGGGATGGGATTCCAGGAAACTCCTCTTGGAGCAACTTGGGATATCCTTTCTCCTTCTTCTCGGGAGGGTACACCCAAACTTTGTCCCCCTGCATACAAAAGCACTCTATTTTTAACTACGTACTGCCACTCTTCATTCATACACTTGTGATCTATTGCATCACAAGTGACCTATCACACTTAAACAATGTCCTCCTGCAGCCTCCCACACCTCAATTTATTGATAGACAGCAATGTGCTGTCTCCTTACACAAGTATACACCCTCTGTTTGACCATGCAAACTCTATCATTATTTTATCTCACACATCTGGGTACATACCTCTAGATACTCCCATGGCCCACTTATCTGCAATAGCTTTAGTCTTGGCAAATACACCTATAAAGGGTCACCCTACAATCATCCATCTATTCATACATTCTGTTTTGATCTCATTCGTTCATTCATTCATTCATTCATTCATTCAGAAACAGTTACCGAATGACCACCATATGCCAGGTATTGTGAGAGGCACTGGAGATAAAGGGATGACAAGACTACATTCAAGGGGTTCACTGTACAAAGGCAGAAAGGATTCCTACAATCCTAGCCATGCAACCACCAAGGTGGAAGCGTGCGAAGTGCATTGGGAGTACAGAAGGAAGTGACTATATCTACCTAGAGAATTCCTGGAAGGCATCACAGAAAAGGAAGCGTTTGGGCTAAGAGTCAAAAACTGGGCAGGAATTTTCCAGGAGAACAAATGTGAAAGGGTGTTACCAGCAGAGGGTGCAGCATGTACAGGGCATGATCTGAGCACTAGCTGGAGTCTCCTGTGACTGACACACTAGGAATGTGGCTGGGGTGTAGATAAACCTGAAAAGATAACAAAGTGCCAGCTTTCAGGATCCACGTGCACCTGACCTGCAATAATTGCCACATGGTGGTGGTGTCACTTACTGAGCTAGGGAAAACAAGTGGGTTTGTCAAGAAAAAACTAAGTTCCATTTGGAGGACGCGGAACGTAAGTAGCCTACGAAACATCAGTCAGATGTCTGCCAGGAGATTGGAAAGAGATGTCTGGACTCTGGAAAGATGCAGATCGGCTGTTCACAGCCTGGGGGTCCTCGGAGCCATGGCAGCTGCTGAGACCACCCAGGGGGTTGATGGAAGGGCTGGGATGGATCTCCCAGGAACACTCAGGGACTAGCCAAGGAGGCCAAGAACAGAAAAAGAGGTAAGTGGGGAACGGAGCTGTTAACGAGGCCACCCATCCACACGGTCTCTGAGTGCAGTGAGGGGACGCTGCCTTTCCTCTGAGCAGACACAGCCTGGGGCCAGGGCACAGGACAGTATGAACACAGTGAGCTGGCAGTCACCTTCCTCTCACCACCTCGGTCAGGTGCCGTGATGTTGCAAACAAACAGAACCATATGAAGAGGACCTGATGCCCACAGAAATCCAAGGAGAAATGGCCAGGAAGGGAGGGATGGTCAATAGCATGGGGAGTGGCAGAGGGGTCTGAACAAAGCTCAGAACTGGAGAATCGCACTGGGTGTTGTGCCTGCAAGGCCCACATGCACACACACTTTTGAGTTATTTGGGAGAGGAAAGCATGGGAAGAGGAAGCCTAGTGCCCAGTGGTAAGGGCTCCATGCCAGGCACAGTGGGAAGGTTTCTAGTGCTGAGTCCAGCACTTTCTGGCCCAGCCTGGACCTGGCGCAGCAGTACCTTGATCAGGAAGACAGTGTTGTGACCACGACGGAAGGCGGCGTCCACGGAGCTGGTGAAATTCTTCCACCTCTCTGAGATGAGCTCTCGTTTCCATTTGTAAGTCTTCCACACAAACTCCCCTAAAAATGCATGTTCACTGAGGGCCCCCAAGTCAAGTGTTACTTACTGAGAAAGTTACAGAGAAGCAGTGGGTGACACCCTGAGATCATTCCTAAGCTCTCCCCCAGATGGATACACCCTCCTCAGTGGAAGGCATCAAATCTGAGGTCCCAAATGACCCAAACCTTGCCCCCCGCCTCCTACCTTTAAAAAACAGCATGGTCCCATTTTCATCCAAGGTGGAAGCATCAAAGCCCCAGCCATCTGAGCAGCGTTCTGGGGTAGAGGTGGGGAGATGACAAAATCAAAGGCCAGTCAGGTGGTAAAATGCAAAGACATAGACTCAAGGATTCGGGGACTCACCAATCACATCTGTGTCCAGCTTCAGCCCATTTCCACCTTCAGCTCTGTGTCCAGACCTAGAAAGAAGATAGACAGATGTCTGGGTCCTCTGAGTTCAACTCCTCTCCTTTAGCTTCTGACCCCAAACTAATCTAGGGCCCAAACAGTGGCCCTATCCCACTTCAGTCCAGACCCGTCTTTCATTCCGAGTACCAGTTTTACTCACAGAGAAAGAGGGTGGGCAAAGGCTAGAGACCAATACAGGCCGAGTGACACTAGAGTCACTGGCAAAACCAGTCCTGTAGCCATGCTGAGCTGAGAGGACACAGGACAGCTCTGGACACTGGGCTGGTCTCTCTATATAGAGATGGCAGGAGCGCCACCCCCACCGCCACGTCTGCTGGGAATGCACTGTCTCTCAGGACTCTGCCAATATTAGCTGATTACATCACTGCAAATAAGGTCAGGGTCTGGACAGAAATCTGAGTCCAAGACTAACTCTTCCCAGCAGGAGATCCCAGTCCCCTTGAATGACTTTCGAGCAGTGACTAGCCTGTGCCATTGATGCCCAGCAAGACTCGTTACCTTGCTCTGGGACTGGGTGCCAAGAAAGTCAAGAAAGGTCAGGTAGATTCACTGAGATCACCTTTCTGGGTTTGAATTTACCTCTACAATGTGGGAGGAGAGAAAAGGCATAACCAAGTAACTTCACCCTTTATAAAGTGTCAAGCCCTGCTTTAAGACATAAAGACACTAATACCTAATAGATACTTAGTACCAAACATACTTAGAAATACTCCGAGAACAGTGTCTTTCCAAACTCCATCAAGAGCCTTCTGGGGCATTCTCAAGTCTCTTCAGCTTTGCCTTGGTTGGGTCGATGATATGTCACTGTTGCCGAAAGTCCAAATCCCACCCGCAGTGACAAAGAGCTTTGCAAGAATCACCTGGGAGAGCAGAGGTGAAAGTAAACAGGCAGGAATAGATGTCTCTTCCAGAGAGAACTGCTAGTGATTCATTTTGGCAGTTTCCACTTGAGGGGAAAGTGCTTTATTTACTCATCACAGAATAAATAGATCTGTAAGTGGGATTTCACCATATTTACAGTTAATTCTTGCTATCTTTTCAATGAAACCTTTGTTGACCACTTTATCTTGTCATTACAGACGCCTGCTAGTTTCCTTTATGTCACTTATTAAAACTTGAACTTATTTCCTCTGTCTGCTAATTTGTTGTTTGTTTTCTTTGGTTTTGCCTGTCTCATTTACCTGGCATATATTAGGTGCTCAAGAAATAATAGTTGGATGAAACACTAAAGTGGGTTTCAAGTGCTGACTAGTATTGCTAGTGCTCAAGCCAAATTGCTAACAATTTTCCTCTTTCTGGGGTGGGGGAGGGGCACCTAGGGATGAGGGTTGTGCTACGATGGGAAGCATATTGTGATGAGGAGGTCACAGGTCCTTTTGTCACTGTCCTTTATCCTGGATCTTGTTCTCTCTCAGTATCCCAGCCTGACGTCCCTCTCATCTGCTAGCCCTGGGGTCTCACTTGCTCTCTCTAGTACCTGCTGTCTTCAGCACTCCCGGGCCACTCCAAAGCGGCCCCCTTTCCATCTGAGACAGAAGACAAACATAGGCAGTCTAATGGGTCAGGCCGAGATTCCAGGACCCCTGTTCTTGAGCCCATCCTGAGAGAACCCTGAACCCCCTTGGGGAGCTTGATATCCATATATACAATCTTCACAAAGGTCCAGATTCCTTTTCTACTCAGCAAAGTCTCCTCCCAACAGGAAAACACAGATTTCTGGGAACTCTGGAACCATGTCATCAGGTTTCTGACATGAGGTTCAAAGTCCTCTCTTGACTGACAAGTAAAAACATGTCTTGTTAACATCGCTCCTCTCCCGCTGGACCCCTCAAGCCCTGGACAGCACAGACAATGTCATGGCTCCCCAACACCCTCCTCCTCCCCATTGCAGGGTATCCCTGACTGGACCTGCTCCGTCCAGGTGCTGGGACCTGAGTGCCACTGCTCCCAGAATCCACCCCACTCACCTCTTCTTTCCCACTAAGCCTCTAAAACATTATATAACCTTCCCAGGATTCTCCCTTTCCAGCACCCAGCGACCTTTTATTAGCAACCCTTCAACAACCAAGTCCTTTCTCCAGAACAGTGTCCATAAGTCCTAAGAGTCCACTGAACCTGTCTGGGGACATGAGAGCTAGCACACTGAATCACAAACACCCTCCCTGCCACCACCGCCCCCCACCCCAGAAAACCCACAGTGACAACCCTAGGGGACCCTAAGGGCTGGTCCTGGACATCAACCGTCCCTCTGATCTTGAAGGGAGACAGCATGTAAGCTGGATGATGGATTTTTAGTTTGGTCTCTTCTTTCCTACACAGCTCGGGTCCCCTTCCCAGATCTGAATCCTTCTATCCCGGAGGAGTGCTTCTTGGCCCCATTTTATTCCTGTTTCCAAATGTGCTTGTCTACCCTACAGTGGCTTAAAAATCATTAATGGAGGCTTCCTCTCCCTCCCGACTCCTTTTTCGCTCCCCCACCCCACTGCTGAGGACCAGACCAGCAGGGCTTTCTGCAAGGTTGCAGCTGGGGTTGAAGCTCAAGCTCTGAGTGAGCACTGAGAGGCAGAGGGCTGTGTGCATTTGGGAACCCAGGCTGTGGATATGTTAGTCATCCTGGTACTGATCGCAGGGCACAAGGCAGCGCTTCTCAGAGAGGCGAAGGTCAGACTGGCCTTGTTTCTCTTCTCCAGGTAGATGGCCATTTCTGCTTGTCTTGAATCCTTCCCAGGCTTCTGAGCTGGGCTGAAGACAAACTGCCGGTCCATACTTGGGCCTGCGCGCCCCCTGGAGGCCACAAGGATCAGTGCGTTCCCACCCGCAATCAGACACCTGAGTCCAGTTGTTTGTCGCTGAATCTGACCACCCCCACCCCCAATCCCTCCCGCAGACTTTCTCTCTAGTTCTCAGCCTGACTGCGGAGCCTTAGTGGCACGTCCCGTCTTCCGCAAACCGCTGCTCTTGCTTCATTTGCTGGGGAATTCAGATCCAGAAAAATCCATCTCTCTTTTTCCGTAATCCTCAATCCTGCTATCTAACCAGGAGCTTTCTGGCTTCCCCCGAAGACATCTAAATGTGAGCTTGCAAATGTTTAATGTTTCCTCAAGCATTGCCAGAGGCCACATTAAAATTGCATACTGACCCCTAGTCCTTGGAATGGCTAACTCTAGCCTGTCTGTCACTTATCCAAGTGCTCTGACCTTAGTCCTCTCTCCTAGGACTCACTGGGTGCTGTGGTAGGACTGTTGTCTGTGGCTTTGTGCTCCAGGGAGCAAGGGCCAAATTCCCTCTCTCCCCAGGCTTAGGAGGATAAAGCTCAAGACAGTCAAAAAAGAGCTTGGGCTCCCAACGGACCCTTCCAACAAGCACATTTTCTCTTGCTCTGTCTATAATAGACCTTCTGTCTAAATAGTCCATCCTTGCTTCTCTAAGAATATAATTATAATAATAATTTGTTCATATCTATAAACACGAGAAAGAATCCTCTTTATAGGATACTATTAGTCCTATTTTACAAATGAAGAGACTAGTAAATAGTCCTTAGTCAAATCCCACTGTGATCAAGTAAAAGAGCCTTTATTAAACTCCGGCTGCCTAACTCTTTCAGCTACTATCCTCCTTACCCCATCAAAGGTTGTGCTTTCCCCAGCTCTCCAGAGAGGGAAAAGCCCTGCTTCGTAGAATTTGCTGATTTCTCTGGTGTGTTACTCCTACCATGGCCATCTTCAAGCCACCAACAAGACATCACCAATGTGGAGTTGGGAAGAAATGCCCGTAACACTACTGTTTGCGTATTTTCACCACATAGATACAAGAGAAGTAAATAACCAGAAAAGCAGAGGTAATAGGAGAATGAAATACAATAGTTAGGAAGTGATGGGTTTTCGGTATTCATTATCCTTTATTTTAATAAAATGAATTTAACTTTACATCTACAACATTTTTAATAATGGTGAGGTTTAACAACCAGCTGTCCAAACCCCTGAAATTCTGACAATGAGTGCTGTGACCCAGTGTGAGGCAGCTCCAGCTCACTCCGCTGAATATTGATGCCTATTGTTTCCACTTCCTAATTAGACCCGAAATCTGTCCACTTCTCTCTGCCTTCCTGGTAATGCAAACACCATTTTTTGCCTCACCCCAGAAATAGCCTTTCCGTCTCTACTTCACCTGATCCTCTCTTCTGCATTCTGGACAGCCACCACGCGAAATTCAAAACCATATCCAACACTGCCTTATGCTCCTCCTTAAAAACAACTTGTTTCTTAAAGATAAAAATCAATTAAAATCAATTAATCTACAAACACCACTATTAGTGTTTTATCTATTCCAGCCTTTTACTATCTTTATATATTTTTTTAAAGCAAAGGTATCATTTTACAGAACATCTTTCCCTAACAGTATATCTCAGCTGAGCCCTGGTGACTCAGGCATTAAGACTGCAGATCAGGCTTATTCCATGTAAAGCCCAAGAATGAGGGTTCCTGTCCCAGGGCCTGGGAAGAACCAATGTGAATAAACAAATGAAAGAAATGAATGCTTCTTCCTCTCTGTTCCTGCTTGTCTGCCTGCTTGCCTTTATTTCTGACTTCTTCTTTCCTTAAAATAAAAAAAAAAGTATATCTCAGACATCAGCATTTTTTTTAAGGGTGCATATAATTCCATTATATGTTTAAACTCAGCTGTTCCTTGCTGATGGACCTTTAGTTTTTCTAGGGTTTTCTTTCCTCCTATGAATAAACCTTTGGTAAAAATCTATGCACACACTACTTTGTGCATTCACCAAATTGTTTTCTTAGAAAACATTCCTAGAGCTGGAAGAGTATAGATGATTCCAAGTCTTTGCAGTCCTTGAGAGGAGTGGTGTGTGGGCATGCCCTGGTGGCTCAGGCAGATGACATGATCAGGTTGTGGACCATATAAAGGTTGAGGCCTAGAGGAAAAAAAACAAAATAAACAGCTGAATAAGCAAAAACGCTTCTTCCTCCTCTTCCTTTCTACCTCCCTTTTTACTTCCTTCTTGCTTTTTTTAAAAAGAAAAAGGAGAAATTGTAGATATTAAATTTTCTTGTTTTTTAATTTCACTTCTCTTCCCTCGGAATCACTGTTCATCTGCCAGTTCACCTCCTAAGACATCCTTTCAGCCCCATCACGTAAACTTTTCTGGTGTAACCATTATACTCCAAATCAGGATATCATTTGATCTCTTTACCTGAGTTAAATGATCAACTCAGCCCTGACTCTCCAAATGTGTTCCTTTCCTCTCTCCCTCTAACTCCTTCCTCTCTGGTCACCCCAGCCTCCTTCGGGGTCCTCTAAGCTATGGAGATCTTGATCCCTCAGGACCTTTGCATTTGCTCTGCTCTTCCTTTATTGGGAAATCCCTAGCTCCCTTCCTTAACACAGAGGATTCGCTCCCCGCTCCCAGCCTGTGTGCTGTGTGCAGAAAGGCCTTCCTGGATCACCCTATTTGATGCCACAGTCACTGTTTGACTTATTGCATCCTAGTCATTTTTCTCACAGCTTTGACACCAAAGATCTTACACAGCTTGTTCTTTGTGTTTCCCTGTGTACCTGTCTTCCCCACTAAACTTGAAGCTCTACAAGGACAGAAACCATCTCTGTCTGTATTTGGGGTCACCAGGCTGTGTGGCCCATAGTGCATCCTCAGTAATACTGGGTTTTGTTTTTTTAAATGTTTATATTCTTTTTTTTTTTTTTTTTGTAAAGGAAAGGTGGAGGCAGGAATGAAGGTGAGTAGACCAGCAGCAAGGAAGAGAGAGGAGGAGGAAGTTTTATTTCATTTAGTTGTCTACACACTGGTTGCTTCCCTCCAGGCCCAGGACTTGAACTTGCTCCTTTGGAGGTGATTGATCTAACCACTGCTTCACCAGGGTATGCCAGTAAGTACTTGTTGAGCAAATCAATGAATCAGGCCACATAAGGCCACAGGGCTATTCTGATCTCCAGATACCCCTATATAAGCAAGGTATGAGCCTTTGCAGGACCACAAAATAACTTCCTGATCTGTCTTAGGGATTGCAACTCCAATTCTATAAATACCACTTAAGGCTCGTGCCAGCTAAGTCAAGGATTAGCCTCCACTGCTGGGTACCACTGTCTCCTACTTTTGGGTCCAAAGCCTGAGGTAGAAAGAAAATGCCCATTGTGATCAGGTCTAGGGGGAACAGTGACCGCCACCTTGATATACCTTAGATGTAGCTTAGACAGTCTACCTAACCAAATATCTATGGAAATCAGGCCCAGTAGCTTGTTCTGATACTGGTAAGAGATCCATTTGGGGATTCCCCACCCAAGGAAGTTAACCTTTATTGTCGTTTTATTCCCCTGCTACTTTTAGGCACCCAGAATCTAAGTATGTGAGTGAATGAGAGCTTCTACTTTCAGGGTCTTTGTTGGTGCTTTTCTGAAGACAGGGGTGCAGGGAAGGAATAGACCCTCACCTGAGAGCTCTTGGGAAAGACCCAACTGGTATTGAGTGACTGGTGAGGAGCACACCATCTCTGCTTGCCAAGGCATGATCTCAGGCAATCCTACTCATAATGAGAGCTGGAAGTGCAGGCTAAGAACACTTGCCCTAGAGTCTACAGGGAGCTCATCTGCCCTCCATCTGCCTACCAGGTCCAAATCAGTGAGGACAAAGAGAACCAGGAAGATGAATATAAGCAAAACTTCTGTATGATCCACAGGGTTCCCTCTTGATCTCTGCAAAATCCCTATAGATCTGTGAATAGCCCTTCCTATTCTAGCCACAGGAATCAGGGCTTATACCAGAATAATGTCTCAATCTTTTCCAGGACACCACATAACCAACCTTCTCAGATTCTCCAAGTCTTGTTGAGTGCGCATCTGCTTCGACCACTAGAGTGAAAGGTATACGGATGAATAAGGCCCTACAGTTAAGAGCATTGACACCTGGGTCCGGGCTCTGCTCTTTTTCAGCAATAGGACCTATTTTTCTGGGTCTCAAGCTTTTATAGAAAGGGAGAAATCATAGAATCATAGTCTCCGCCTCCTGGATCACCAAGTGCTGGTTGTAATTGTCTCTGGAATTGGCAGACTAGCGTTCAGGCAGGGTGCTAGGACCCTCGTTCCATCGAGAGGAAAAGGCAGCCATCTTGGAAGGAGAGCAGGAGGATGAAGCAGGGCCCCGGGCTTCAGAATGGAGCCCCTAAGTGGTCATGGCATCTCCCATACACAGCTTCCACTGGAGCCCCAGGTCCCTAAACCAGACCTGGGCCTCCTGGATTGCTTTCAGACCTGAAACTGCTCTCCTTGCAGCTGCTGCTGGCTGCCTTCTGGGCCAGGGTCACTTTGCCCAGACTGTCCTCAGCCCCAGGGCAGATGCTCACTATTTTTGTAGAAGATGCGAGTCTACAGGTAGGGATTTAGCAAGTGATCTAGGGTCCCAGGCGTTCGCTCTCTTGCTCTCTGCTCCTGAAACTTCACATCAGGGCACATCGGGATGTCTGGGCTCTCTGCCTGCTTGTCCATCTTTGAGTCCAGAGCTAATTCCATCATCCCATACCCTCACCACCCAACCCGAAGAAACCAACGAAACCATCTTGGTGAACACATTTATTTAATATGGGGGTGGGGTATTGCTGTCTCTGTCAGTGTGTATGGGGTGGCAGGGAGACAACCAGAGGGATTTTGGCCCTGGAGTTAAGAGGCTGTTGTGGCCCCAGGCTGGGGGTTGAGGAGCAGACTGAGGGGACAAGGGAGGTGTTGGTGGGGGGGACAGGTAGGGTGAAGCTCTGCACACATCCTTGGGACCACAGTCCAGGCCCACCCACTCACCAAAGCAAGAACCGAATAAATAAAGTGCAACCGTGGGGTTGGGAGATGGGGAGAGGAAGGGCCCCGGGCACACCCGTGCCCGCAGCCCACATTCAGTGCTGCCAGGACTGGCCCACCTCTGGCCAGACCCTCTTGTCCAATCACCCCTATGTCCATCCCTCCATGAGCCAGGTAGGCCCCTGTGCAGCTACTGGAGGTAGCGATAGGCCTTAAAGCAGTGGTTGCCAGCATCAGCCACTACCACGTGGCCATCCGAGGTCAGTGCCAGGCCCTGTGGGCCATATAGTGGCTCTGCAGACGTGTTGATGTAGGACAGGAAGGAGCCAGAGCTGTCGAATACCTGGGGAATGAGTGAAGAATGGAGGGAGAGGTGAGATCAGGGGGATGAAAGGCTTTTTTGGTGGGTGGTGGTATATATGGGGCCTGGCAGGAAACCTCACCCTCATGTATCTCTGGGCCTTCCTCACCTGGATGCGGCTGTTGCCCCAGTCAGCCACGATGATGTTGCCATTGGAATCCACAGCGACGCCCGTGGGTGCATTGAACTGTCCATTGCCTTCACCATGGGAGCCAAACTTGAAGAGGAACTCTCCATCGGCACTGTACACCTGTCAGGAGAAAGGGCTGGGGAATGGGGGCCCGGCCACAGGCACAGGGCAGGGCCTTGGGGAAGGATGGGTGCAGCCCAAGAATGAAGACTCCCCCAGATTTACAATGATAGCACTGCCCAGGTTTCTCATACATGCTTCCCACTACTAGACACCTCCAGCTGATGTCCCAGGGGCATAGCAAACCCAACAGCCCATCTTCCCAGGGAAGGAAAGCTGTGCTTTTAATCTTTCTTAGTGACTGACTGTGAGTTATTCTTGATTCCACCTTCTCCTCTGCTTAGAAGCCAATGGATTCACATAAACTGCTGACTATCTCAGGTCTGCACTGTAAGTTAACTCTTGAAGAACACAGGTTTTAACTGTGTGAGTTCACTTACACAGATTTTTTTTTTCTATCTTCAAGATCTACACTCACAAATTTGGTTGAATGTAAAGATGCAGAACCTGCATCGATGGAGGCAGACTATCAATTATGGACTATAAACTATTTGCAGGTATTTGACTGGGAAGAGGGTGCCCCTCACCCCACATGTTGTTCAAGGGTCAACTCTGTGGTCACCACAGTGGTCCTCATCGTTTTCCATCTGGATGATTGCAAAAGTCTGACCTTCCTGCCTTTACTCTCACCCCAGTCAGAGCCATCTTTCACTTCACAAGTAGGATTGCATCATACCCCTGCCTGGCATCTCTCAGTAACTCCCCAAAGCTCTTAGGAAGAAAGCAAGTCCCTTTACAAGGCACAGCTTCATCCTCACTCTCCTAATCAGTCTGAAATACTTGAAGTTTCTCCAACACACTTTAAGGGTTCCTGCCTCCATCTCTTGACTCCCCATGTCATGTCTGCTTTACAACCTCTCTCCTTCCCTACCTTCTAGATCATTCCCACTGAGCTTTGGCTCATCCTCTGTCTCAATCAAATCCTCCTGCTATGCCCTGCGCTCCCCTATCTCAGAAACTGTTACGTCCTATTGTAATATCCTGGCTACCCTTTTCTCTTCCTAGTAGGGCCATGACCATAACTAAGATGCTGAAGGCATCTGCTTTATTCATCACTGTATTCCCAGCATCTAGAACAGCATCTGGAATAAAGCAGCCATGCCATAAATGCTTATTGCTTAAACAGATGCTCTCAAGTGGGGAGAAAAGGAGGTGAGGGAGGACACTGACCTTCACTGAATGGTTATGGAAATCCGTCACTACTATCTCATTCTTGTTGTTCACAGCCACAAAATGGGGTCCTGAAAATAAAAAGTGGTCTCCAGGGCAGTAAGGTGGGATACTGAGTGGGATGGGGAAGACTAAGTGGGATGATAAAACCAGGGTGTCGGGAGGGGATGGGGTCTTTGGGGCTGAGAAAATCATCTCTGAGATGGTGGTGCTAGGGTAAGCAAAGGGAGAGACATCTTCTAAGGCCAAGATGTAGGAGGAGGGGTGTTTAGAGCAGGATCCTCAAGGGGTTCTCTGGGATTGCGATATCAGAATAGTGCTCTGAATTGTTTCCCAATACCTGCAAAGTGACGGTCAGTGGCCCCACGGCCCCCGAAACGGCCAACCAGCTTGCCATTGGGCTGGAAGGTGAAGACACAGCAAGACTTGTTGTCAACCACAATGATATGTCCATTCCGGTCAACGGCCACACCCTTGGGGCCCATGAGGCGACCCGCTCCAATCTTGGTCTGGAGAAAGGAGACACCCACAAGGGGGCTTAGCCTGCCTGGTGAGAAGAGTGGTCCCAGCCTGGCACCAAAGCAGAACCTGGAGGATGGAGCAGTCCAGGTCCTGACCAATGGGAAGCACCAGGATGGTAAGCTCAGTTGGCCACCAGGGTACACAGTGTTCTCACCTTGAATTTGCCTTCTGGGGAGAAGATGCTGACCCAGCGGTTGTCATAATCTGCCACAATAATGTCTCCATTGGTGTCTACTGCCACACCTGTGGGGCGCTGCAGCTGCCCAGGTGAACGTCCTCGGACCCCAAATCGGAACTTGAACTGGCCTTCATTGGAGAAAACCTGGAGCAGAGGGGAAAGGGAAGGATGGGGAGGAGGGGAGAGACTATGGGCACAGAGGGAAGGGAGCAGGATCCTGAGGGAGGAGACCCCCCACCCACCATTCATTTGGTCATTCAGCAAGCACTTACTGACACCATACTGGTGGCACAGGAAGAACCAAACATGGTTGTGGACCATAAAGGACAAGCAATAGAGGTGTGAGCGGGACTATAAGAATATTAGAAGAGTGATAAGAAGTTGAATATGGAAATATCATATGATCCCACCGTCCCACTTCTGGGTATTTACTGGAAAGATACAGAAACACTAATTCACAGAGATATATACACCCCTATGTTTACTGCAGCCCTATTCACAATAGTTAAGAACTGGAAATTACTTAAGTGCCCAACATCAGATGAAAGGATAAAGATGTGGTACATATACACAATGGAATGCACAGCCCTCAGAAGAGATGAAACCCTGTCATGTGAATCAACAAGGATCTAGAGGGGATTATGATAAGTGGAATTAAGTCAAAATATAGATACCGGATGACCTCACTCATAGGTGGAATGTGAAGAGACAAAACAAAGGAACAGATGAAACGAAACCAACCCTGGACAATGGTGAAGTGGTTAGGAAAGCCTCCAAGAGAAGGGGATAGCTGAGCTAATGGTAACAGCTGCCTAATAAGGATGCCAAAGATGAACCAAAGCTGCCAATAAGGGAGGAAAGGTATTTAGGCAAAGTAAACATGTAAAAGGCACAGAATCCAATATGGACATTTCTTGAGGACCTGTCCAGTATAGCTGGATTGCAGAGCACGCTCCCAAGATAATAGGAGTAAGATTTATCCAGGCTATGAGGAGGATTTGCTGAACATTTTTAGACCAGGGAGAAAAGAGATTTGCTTTTATGGCATAATAAATATATTGTGTCTTTGCCCCCAGTTCCTGTTGGAGAGTTCCTCAAACCCTTAGAATTTCCTGAGTGTCTTTTGCCATTCATAAGGAGTCCTCTTTGAGAACACTTAAGTTTATGCTAATAGAGTGACTTAGGTAGAGTCTTCAGATCAGGGCAGGCTGGTGACCAGAAAGACAAAGTGATTAGATGGTTGAACCTTCAGTTCAATGCAACAACTTCTGTGAAGGAAAAGGTGAGCAGGGCACAGATTAAATTCTATTAAAAACTTGAACAAGGTTTGATGAGCTTCTGATAGGTATCAGAAGGTGGTGTACCCCAATTTCACAGGGACGGACACTCCTGAGGTAGGGGCTGTTTCAGATCTCACCCTAACGTGTTTTTCATCTGACTATTCATTGGAATCCTTCATGATAGCCTTTATAGTAAACTGGTAAAAGTAAATAAATGTTTATCTGTGTTCTGTACGCCATTATAGCAAATGAATAAAACCCAAGGATGGGGTTATACAGGCACCCCTCCAATTTGTAGCTAGTCATTCTGAATCAAAGGTAACAAGTAGGACTTGTGGTTGGTGTCTGAAGAAGGGACAGTCT
Source organism: Solenodon paradoxus (assembly GCA_004363575.1). Lineage (NCBI taxonomy): Eukaryota > Metazoa > Chordata > Mammalia > Eulipotyphla > Solenodontidae > Solenodon > Solenodon paradoxus. The sequence goes on from RJWH01006367.1 coordinate 16,473, forward strand.
TGTGGGACTGTGTCCTTAACCTGTGGGATGTGATGTTATCTCAGGGTGGTGTCAGAATTGAGTTCAACTTGTTGGATAGCAGGTCAGTGTCCATTGAAAATTAGAAGAATTACTTGATGGTGCTAGGAAAAACACTGAAGCATTTAAGAAAAATCACACTGGCTATAGAGAGGAGTCAGGACTGAAAGCTAGCTGACCAACCACAGGCCACTGTAGTAATCCAGGTGAGAGATGATGGCTTGGACCCAGGCTCTTACTGGCAGGAAGTAGATGGACTCAAAAGACAAACAGGCAGCTTCAACAAGACTTAGTAGAAGACAAGAAAGGGATGAATGGGGAGTGGAAATTGACAAACGTAAGTCTATTGAGGTTATGGTGCTTACAAGGTAACTTTCCTCCTGGTCACAGCAAACCTTTCACCCTCTCTCCCTCTCCTACCTCCTCCACCTTAGCCATCCATCATGCTCAGGTGTCCTCATCTTAAAGCACTTTTAAAAATGATCCTTTCTGCTCATGCCAAGTCTTCTGGCTTCTCTTTCACAGCCAAGTTTCTGCGTAAGTTTCACACAGTTTGTTGTGTTATAGGATCCGGGGACACAAGAAAAACTGGAGCCAGGAAGAGCCCTGAAGAATTTGAGTTGTGGGACTTGAACTTACTCTTCAATCCAGACCTGTTGCCTTCTTAGTGGACGGGGTTCCCAACTCCATCTTTCTCTCTCTCTTAGGTATGCACGGATTTTGAACTGGTCCCACCAAGAGACATCACTTCCCCTGATATGGACTTGCACCATGCCCTCACTTAGCTGGCCAGCACAGCCCCCAAGTTCTGCCCTGTCCTCTGCGGTAGGCCAGCACAAGGAGGTACAATGGACTGAAGAGCTGATGTGAAAGGGACTATAAGGAACCACCAGGTCAGCAATGAGGTAACGTCTCTGCCTCCTCCAGTCTGAGCAGCACAGTTTCCATCTCAACACCGATGGAGCTCTCGGAGGGCCTTCATCTCACCAGCCCATCCTAAACTACCCCTTTCACCGAGACAACTCCACTCATGCCTTGATTCTCCCAATTCCCCAGGTGACTTCTTCAGAGAAACCATGTTAATGATCAACTCTCTCCCCTGAACCAATATGCAAGATCAAGTTAGATCTTTGAAATACACATGTTATAGCTTTCTTCAAACCACTGCTACTGCTATAATAAATCACTGCATTTTTGTCTCCTTCTAGCGATGCAAGTCCCAGGTGGGAGAGGAAATGTATCTGTTCTGTTTGCTGCTGTGTTTGCAGCACCTGTACAGCAGCTGGCACACAGCAAACACTGGATACGCATTAATTCTTCAGCTTGGTTTCAGAAGAGGACTGGGCATCTCTTGGATGCCACCAAGCAAGCTCAAACTCAACAGCTACAGAAGGGCAGACATCAATTTAGACTCAGGTCTGCTCCTAAATGGTACTTCCATTTACCTAGTGCACCAAATCCTGCCTTTCCAAATCCTTCCTTGTCCTGTGGCCTCTGAAGGCCCATTCAAGCTGCCAAATTTGCTTCCTGAACATCCTTAGAATCAGCCAGTACTATAATTTAGTCCTTAGCATCTTTCCCCTATACCAAAGTAGCAGGAAGAAACTTCAGGATCTGAGCCTAGTGGGGGTGAGAGACTAGAACAAAATAAAAGTAATACTAGATAAAAACAACAAACTAATAATTCCAATAAAGTATAAAAAGTACCAAAGCCAGAGATGGAGGGAGCTTGGAGGAGAATGTGATTAACATTCTGCCTGAAGGAAATGAGGAAGTTTTCACAGAGAGCTGACAGCATTTCTGGATGAAGAAAGTATGTAAGGAGAGAATATATATAATCAAATTCTTCATTCAAAATCACAAAATGTTTTTTCTCTCCCTGTCAGCTGATGCTGATTCAGCACAATGAAGGGATTTGCCTCAGACTCCAGTAGAGACAGTTGCAAAGGATGAGAAGTTCACAAGCACCCCAAGTCTCATGACCTAAATGTGTGTGTGTGTGTGTGTGCATGTGTGCAGCTGGTGATCTATCTCGGAGCTCAGACTGTAACCGACCTGAGTACCTCAGAAAGAAGCAAAAATGCAGCTTTGGAATCTGAGAGCCAGGCTTTGAAATGGGGGTGCAGCTGGGAGTAGGAAAAGAACTGCTGTAGGAGTCCTGGGTATTTGGAAGGGTGAGGGGCCTGCAGCATGCCTCCCCCAATTCTCCAACCTGAAACAATGCACAGTCCCTCACAGGGGAGACAAAATGGAACATGTCTTACTGTGTGTTTCTGTGAGCACCCCAGTGTGTGCATACCAGGGAAGGTTTCCTAAATCTCGACTTGGGTGCCAGAGAATGTTCCTGGCGTGAGGAGGAGGAGAGGAGTTGGAGGGTGGAGGTGTGACTGTGTAGGCCCTCAGCACCACCCCGTCCTCACTGTCCCTGCTGAATCCAATGCCTCCCTGTGCTGACCTGGCCTCTTCAACCCTCTGCTCTGAGGAACAGGGATGAATAAAGGCAGGCTGCGAAGCACTGGGAATATGGCCATGGAAGAGTTCCTGAGAACTTCAGCCTAACAAGTGGAAAGCAGAAGCCAGGGAGAGCAGTCACTGAGGTCATAAACTTTTGCCAGTGCTGGAGCTCCGGTACTCAGGCAGGGTCAGGAAGAGGTTTAAATGCATAGGTGTTGTAAAGTGAAAAATCTTCAGGGAAATGCTTTGCTATCTGAAAAACAAAGTACGGCAGTTTCCAAGAACTGAAAGTTAGTCTTGTACAGGAAAAAAATCCAAATGCCACACACAGCCTCCTCTCCAAAACCATGTACAGTGGAACTGCCGCTACTCCACTCCTAACAGTACCTACTGCCAGCCCTGCTGGGAGCCTTCTCATTCTGGTCAGCATTTTCTCACCTCCTGCCTTTTGTTTACAGCTCCACCTGGACAATGGTATTTTTAACAATAGCTAACACAGAAGGTTCAGCAGGTGTCAGCGGGGCACATTATGTCATTTAATGCTCCCAGCAACCCTATGAGGTATTCTTTTCCTAACTGTACACATGAGTTAACTGAAGCTCAGTGAGATCTTGTCAGTAAGTGAGTTAGGATTCAAGCCCAGGTGTCTGGTTTCAAAGTCTGAGCTTTTAACTCTACTGTGTACGGGTACTGCCCTGGGGTGGGGTGGGGGGTGGGGGGGAGATATGTAGTAGGCCCAGAGAGAGAGAGAGAGAGAGAGAGAGAGAGAGAGAGAGAGAGAGAGAGAGAGAGAGAGATAGTAGGCCCAGTCTTTGGGGCTGGTCAGGCCTGTGGTTACTGTTTTCTTGTCAGTGGTGGGAAGTGGCAAATGGCTGGGTGAGGGATGGTGCTGTGACTTACAGCTATTTAACCGGTAGATTATGTACAGGGTTTTCACCTCTGAGGCAGTGACCCATACCAAGGATTTTAGAAAGTTGTGGCTTGGGAATCCTTTCAATGGTGGGAGAGCAGAAAGGCTCTTACCTGGATACATTGGTTGTTACTGTCAGCGACCACTATCCGGCCACTGCTGGCTGCAGACACACCCTGTAAATTGGTGAATTCGCCTTTCTCCCTTCCACGACTACCTGTGGGGATCAGAGGGAAACCAAAGAATTCACCCGGGGCATTTTGAGCCTCCCTCCCTCCCCGGCCCAAGGCCTGTGACCACCCCCAGCTGGCTCCCTTATAACCATCTGTACCAACGCGGAACACGAGCTCGTCCTCAATGGGGTTGTCCTTCCGTTTGCCCCCAGTGCTGTACATGGAGCTGGGCCTACGCACTGCCTTCTGGCGCACGTGACTCCCAGGGCCACCGGGGGACTTGACTCTGCGCTTGACGTCATCGGGGGACGGCGGCAGGTCCCCTGGACGCAGGGCACGCACGCGGAAAGGGCTGCCGCGCACAGGTTGTCCGTAGAGCAGCACGGAGAGGAGCAGCTCGCCTTCGGCCCGCGCGGTGTACACCAGCTCGTAAGTGCCATTCTTGTGGTCTACCACGGGGACCGGGAGGCGCGCGCCGTCGGGGCCCGTGATCTCCGCGCGCAACTCGGCGCTGCCGGTGCGCACCAGCCGCCCATCCTTGTCTTTGGTAGTGACGGTGAGTGAGGCTGGCTGACCCACCAACGCCTGGCGCAGGCCCTCGCCTGTGGCCACCGTCTCGTGTGCTGTAGCGTTTGTTGTGAGCAGCGCGCCCAGATTGAGCACCGATCGCCGCAGCCCGTCTACCTCCAGGACCAGTTCGAGCTGCGCATTCTCGTGCGGCCTCTCGGGGAAAGCCTGTGCTGCCAGGGCCGCCAGCCGCTCCCGCATGTGCTTGCGCACCAGCAACACCTCCGGGGCCGAGCCCAGGCGCAGCGCCTGCTCCGCGAAGCTGCAGCTACTGCCGATGTGCTCCTGCCCCTGGCGCAGTGTGTCTAGCTGGGTCTGCAACACCTGAGGAAGGAGGGGACGGCCGGGCTGAGTGAGTGGATTGGTGCAGAGGGGACTCTGTGATGCCGGGTGAACTTGTAGTGCTATGGCATGAGAGAGACACAAGAGTGTGTGGCCAGATGGGATACCCGGAGTGCCTAGGGGCCATGACAGGAGGCAGATGGCATGAACCAGGGTAAGGGGTGTGCAGGTATGGAAAGCAGGAAGCACGGCAGCAAGAAGGCCGTTCAGTGATGGCTGCGGTAGAGAACGGTGAACTGTCGCACCTTCTGCTTGGCCCCACAAATGGCCTCCAGGTCGCTGACCAGAGCCTGCTTGCGCTGCTGCAGTGCTTGCTCCAGGTCGTCAAAGGCTGCGCTGATCTGGGCCAGGGCCTCGGCCTTACGCTCCTGCAGCTGCTGGCTGATGCCCCCCACCAAGGCGATGGCTGCAGATAGCTGCGGCAGTCTGTGGGGCAGAAAGAGCTCACATGGGTTGCTTGAGGGACCATCACCAAACCGGTCTTTCCCCTGGGGTGCCCTCCAGAGATCCCCCACTTGAGATCTCCCATTTCTCCCTGCCATCCAGATCCTCCCTCAGCCTCCCCAGTTCCTGTGGGGACAGTGTCCCTGACGGCCCAGTTCCTGCCAGTGCCTACCGGCCACGCACAGCCTCGAGCTGCCGCTGCAGGGCCGCCTTGTGCTGCTCCACCACATCCCGCAGCAGCACCGTGCCATGCTCCCGGTGCTCGCCTGCCCGGCATTCGCCACACATGGCCGTCTCACAGGCCTCACAGTAGAACTCCATCGTCTGGTGGCACAAGGACGCCAGTCAGGCAATGACTAGACACCAAGCTTCTTTGTTCCCTCTGCTTCCCACCTGCCCTCCTCGCCCTTCACCTTCTAGGTGCACCCCCTACCTGGACCACTGATCCAGAGAAGCACCCTTGCGCCCACAGCCACTCAGCCCCCTCCCCCAACCTCTCCTCCTCCTCCCCAAGTCCTGGCCTCACTGGGCCTGCTTGGGCCCACCTTGCCTTCATGGTTGGGGCAGGAGAGGGGGCGGCCAGCCACTGCGCTGAGGGGGTGGGGGTCCTCGGGGTCGTGGGCCCCATCAGGTGCCTGCTGCATGGCCTCCATGAGGCTACTGATGAAGAAGTTGTTCTGCAGTGCGGAGACACCCTGCTCGGGGAGGATGGACGTCTGCCGACACACCGGACAGGACAGCGTCAGGCTCTGGGCAGGGATGTAGTTCTGGAGGCATCTGGCCAAGGAGGAGGGAGAGTCAAAGGAAGAGGGAATGGAGTCCTGTCGGCGTACCCCTACTCACACCTTAGGGGAGCTGAACTCTCTTCACAGGAGTGCTGGTGCATGTGGCTGTGGAACCTCTCCGGCCGTGGAACCTCTCCGGCTGGCACAAACATCTTCCTGCCAGTAGGTATATAAGGCCTCATTCCTCAAGAGGGAGTAGAAACTCACCCCTGACCCCTGTCAGAGGAGCGGAGATACCCACATTCCTCACAGTGTGCACAAACACAGGCTCACCTTTCGCATGCTTACAAACCTCCTCAGAGGAAATGCACAACTAGCCCGCCTTCCATTAACTCATTAAACATTTACTGGCTGCCTACTCTTGCCAAATTTGTGCCAAACTCTGGGAATACAAAGACGAAGCACAGTACCTACTTACAGTCCACAGAGAAAAGAAAGCACAAAAATAGTTTATAGAAGTAAATAGTGTAGGCCTGCCCTGATGGAGTAACGGTTGGTCACTCACCTCCAAAGGAATGCAGGCTATATATCCCTGGGTTAAAGTCCTGTTCAACCTGTGTGAACAACTCAATAAAAATAAAATAAAGTGCTTCTTCCTCCTCTCTCTTCCTGTCTGCCTGCCTACTTGCTTCATTCCAGCCTGTACCTTTCCTTTAAAAAAGAAAAGAAAAGCAGTAAATAGTGTAATTATTAAGGATTTGGGTCCTGGAGCTAGGCTGCCTGGGTTTAACTCCCAGGTCAATCTTATATTATACTGTTACTTAACTTTTATGAGCCCAGCATCCTTCCTTTGTAAGATCGAGAAAGTGCAGCCTTCACAGAGTGTCATAGAATTAAATGTAGAGTGCTTACCTGCCAGACTCACAGAGAGCTTTTTACATTGTAGGCCATAAGTATTATTTATCGTTAATAAGAGGAACTCAGTAGATGCTGTGGTAAGTTCATGCATAGAAGGGGCATCTGCCAAGGGTGAGTGGAGAGTGGCCGGGAATGCCTTCAGAGGTGATGTAAGCTAAATCATCGTGGATGCATAATTGTTAGCTTAATCAAAGAAAAGTGCAGGGAGAGGAGAAAGGGTATTCCAGAGACAGAAGGTGGCTAAACACACTGTAGTGTGAGTAGAGAATTATTTGCAGACTGATATAGCTGGAGACAAAGTCCAAGGCAAGGAATGGTTAAGAGAAGTTTGGAGAGAGAGGTCACACCAAGGAGCTTAGAAGTGACAGCAAAGGGGAGCTGCAGGAGCAGAGGACAGCACATTTACATTTTATCAAGCGCCTCTCTCCACTGGCTCTGCATGGAGGGTGGATTTGAACACGACCAGACAGCAGACAGGGGCCATGGTTGCAGAGACCTACACAGATAAGATATAGTCTGGAGCCATATTAGAAGAAAGAGTGGTGGCGTCATCATCATCATCCAGTTACCATTTAGTAAGCACTATGTGGCAGGTGCTATACTTTGCACTTTATGTTAATAGATGCAGGAAGAATCAGTGACCTAAGATAACAAAGCTAGTGGAGCCTGGATCCCAGTCCAAGGCAAAGAATGTGCTTATCAAAGACACTTGTGCAATAGTCTAGGAAAGAAGAGAGGAAGACTAGTCAAAACACCTACCGGCTGCCTACTCTTTGTCAAATTTGTGGCAAACTCTGGGGATACAAAGATGGCGTTAGGCAATAGTAGTGTAGACTACAGTGGGACAAATTTGAGAGGCATTTTAGTAGAGCCACTGGGAAGTGATGTCTGATTAGATATAGGGAGTGAACAAGAGATGAGGCTTGGTTGACTCCCACACTCCTAGCTTAGATGACTGAGTGGCTTGTGTGATGTTCACTGAGATGAAAAACCTAGAAAAAGGAGTGTTTGATAGAGACATTCAGCCTTGACTGGACAAGCTACTGTAATGGTGGAACAGTCAGGGAGAGGAGATCCAGTGGACAGTTGGGGAGATGGCAGGTTAGAAATAAGAGACAGGGATGACATCAACATTTAGATGGTCTCTATCGCCATGGGAGAGGAATGCCCAGCCAAGAAGGGGTATACAGTAGTAAGACAGGACAGAGTACCTAGCAGAGACTGAGTGAGGAGAGTAAAGAGGGACAGGTGAGAGTGTCAGGGCAGCAAAGTGAGTAGCACAATTCCAGAAGGAGGGAATGAGTGATGCATGTCAAAAGCAGCTGAAGAGTCAGGGAAGGTGAAGATGGGAAAATCCATAGAATCTGGCAACTGGGAGAGTCTATTTGTAAGGAAAACAGTGAGTGGAGTGGTGGAGGGAGGAGAGCTTGACTGTGACAAGATGAAGAGTGAGTAAGAGGCAGAAATGTGAATGGGAAGGGATCTAAGGGATTGATGGCAGCCAGGGTGGGTGGAAAAGAGAGCTCTTATCTATTTGAAATGAAGCCTTAAACATGTTTATAAATTGAGGAATTGGTAAAGAAGGAGAGGTGGAAGAGGTTGGAAGGGATGAGACAAAGTCTTGGGGTGGGGGGGTGGCTCCGAATGGTCTGAAGAGAAGTGGACCCCATCCTCTAAATGGAGGGAAGGGGAAAAAAGAGCACAAGGGAGAGGTGTGTGTGTGAGAGTGTGTGTGTGTGTGTGTGTGTGACAGAGAGAGAGAGACAGAGAGAGAGACAGAGAGAGACAGAGAGCGCCTATCTTGCTTGAAGATCAGCTGTGGAGAGTTAGGAGGGAAAATCAGGAGGACTCTGAGAGCTGGGATTAGTCACTGAAGGGAGGAGAGGAAATTTACTAGAAAAGACTTCAGTTGTGTTTGAAGACCATGAATTTGTCTGCATTGTGCAAACTTTTCCATATCTTTAATCTGTTCTCTTAATGTTGTCTATACATACTGATTTGAATGCATTAACTTTTATTTATTTAATAAACACTGTGTTCTGAGCATATTTTGGAGTGTTACACAAATATTAACTTATTTCACTGTGACCTAGTTTTCCCACATAGTCCACTCAAGCAGAGAGTGGTTTTTGTCTCATACTCCACATTCCTTAAGGCCAGAAGATGGGGTTGGGTCCTCCCTGCTCCCTACTGGAACATTTCTAAACTCTCCCTTCTCAGTTTCTTGGACACTCATGCCTTGTCTCTACCACCCCTCCTTCTTATTGGCTCTGCCGTTTGCTGAAGTTTTTCTGGCTCACTTTCTCTGCGACTTCTGGTTACATACAGCCCACCCCCCCGCCCCCCACACTCACACACACACACTCTTCCCAACATTCTCAGTGACTCTGCCACCCAACCTGTCCACCATCAGCTTCCACCATCAGTTCCTTGACGTCCTCACCCAGTGATTTTTCCCTCCATTTCACTCTGGCTGTCCACCACCTAGCTCATTTCCCATCACGCAACACCTCTGCAATCCAAATTTCAGCCTTTCCCCTCTGTTACCCTGCAGCTCTCTTCCCAACTTCCGGAACTCCTCCTTCCAATTTATGCAGCATACCTAGTTTACACACTTCCTAACTGGTGTGCTCTTTCTTGCTCCTCTGTAATCTGTTCTCCACACAGCAGCCAGAGTGAGCTTTGGAAAGTCTAATTTATGACACATTGTTTCCCTGCTTAAAAAAAAAAAAAAATCCTCCAGTGGTTTCCCATTGCATTTAGACTAGGATCCAAACCTTGCTCAAACCACCATCCTCCCCCAGGGCAGTTCTGGACCCCACTTTCCTCCTTATTCAGCCACTCTGGCTGCTTTTGATTTCTGAACATGACTTATTTACCCCTTCCTTAAGCATGGGCTTTTTCTGTTGCCTGGAATAATTCAGACACATGTGTTTCACCATTCTCAGGTCTTGGGTCAAATGCCACCGCCTCAGAGAAGCCTTCCCTGCTGATTCCATAGACCAGCCCCTGGCCCAACCACTACCTTGTTTGTTTCCTGCAAAACACTTACCACAACCTGTAACTCTCCTGTTTGTTTACTTGCCTGCTTACTCTCAGTCAACACCCACTAGAGCATAGGTTTTTTGAGAACCAGGACCAAGGGATAAATTAATGAGTAGTAGTTAAGAGTGAAGGTTCTATAATCAAATCTGGATTCAGAACTTGAATATTCACTTGCTATGGAGCCTTGGAAACATCTTAATTACTTAATGACAATGAACTCTCATTTCCATCTCTGAAAATGGGAATAATAAAGTATCAGTTGTAAGGATTACGATAGGTATAAATCACTTAGCCAGTCCCTGGGAAAAAGTAAGCAAGCAATACACTGTAGCCACTTTATTATAATTTCCCCCGCACCCCCTCCCTCCGCCCTGGGATGGCTCAGGGATCTGCGTGTATAACAGAAACAGCCAATGACAGCAAGCTCCAGGATTAAGCTTCTATTACACGGGTTCAGAAAAGGATAAAGGTGTGAGACAGTGGTGGCAGCCAGTCACGGGAATGAAAGGGGGACCATAACGGAGGTGGTGGCTGAGAAGAGGGAGCAGCTGAGGGGACTGGATGTCCATCTCAAGTCAAAGCTGCTGGATTGGGAACGGGACAATACTGGAGTCTATGGCCACGGAGGTGGTATTGTTCTGGGTGATGGCAAGGTCCAGAGTTGCGAAACAGTATGACTGGTGGCATGGAGGGCGTCTTTGGACAAACAGCCAAGAGTCAAGACGTATAAGTGGGCAGTGAAGTCACCTAGGTTGATGAAAGAACTTGAAATAAGCAGGAAGGTGGAGACTATTCCCAGTCCTGGTCTTCTAGATGGAAACAGAGACATACAGCTGGTATCTGAAGGAGCAGGCTGGATGGGCAGCAGTGTCCCTGGGACAGAGCTAGGTTTCAGTGTGGCAGGCGACAGAGAGGTTGGGATGGAGGCGATGGGGAGACCCAGGGACTAGGCCACTCAGGATACAGCAATAAAACGGTAAGGGCAAAAGAAAAAATATTGTTAAGATACAGATGTGATGAGGTATAAAACCCTATGAAGGCTTCACACAGCTCTCAGGGTAAAGTCAAAATTTCTTGACAGATCTACAAAGCTGATGGGGTCTGGCTTCCACCTACCTCCAGCTTCATCCCACCCCACACTCACTAACACTCTGCTCCAGCCCTCTGAGCTTCCTCTAGGCCTTCTTACCTGACACATTCCCTCCCTCCACGTGGTCTTTTCCCCTGTTCTCCTTCTGGCTGGAAGGCTCAGATCATTCCCTTCACCTCATTAAAGCCTGTTCAGCCTCAGGATGGCACGTCAGGAAAGCCTTTCCTGATTGTCCCTGATTGTCTAAACTATAACGGATCCTATATAAGCACTTATACTTTAGTATTTTTATTTGTAGTATTTACGGGTGCAATATTACATTTATCTATACTTTGTATAATTATTTGATTTCTATCTTTCTCCTTCAGTATAGGGTAAGTTCTTTAAGAGCAAGGACCAAAGGGGCTATACAAAGAATCCATTCAACTCAACAACAACAGAAAACATCCAAACAGCCCATCCAAAAAAATGAAGAGAAAATTTGAACAGACACTTTTCTAAAGAAGACATATGGGCCGACAGGTACGTGAAAAAGTGCTCATCATCACTTACTATTAGGGAAATGCAAATCGAAACCCTAATGAGAATATGACCTCACACCTGTGAGAACGGTCTACCACAAAAAGGCTGGAAACAACTATTGGTGAGGGTGTAGAGAAAAAGGAACTCTTGTACATTGTTGGTGGCAATGTAAATCGGTGTAGTCACTTTGGAAAAAGGTTATGAGATTCCTAAAGAAGTTTAAAATAGAGTTACCATATGATCTAGAAATTTGACTTTTAGGTATGTATTCAACTATGAAAACATTAACTCAAAAAGATATATCCCCAACATGGCCATGGCTCAGGTGGCTAAGAAACAGGCTTTGAAAGTCATGGACCCAGGTTTGAAAGCCAGGGTGGTGGGATAAAGTTGTATGCATCCCTATGTTCATCAGTGCAGTACATTTACAATAGTCAAGAAGTGGAAATAATCTAAGTGCCTATCAACAGATGACTGGAGAAAGATGTGGCAGAGATATACAACAGAATACTACTCAGCTATAAAAAAAGATCCCATTTGTGATGACATGGGTGGAACTAGAGAGCATTATACTCAGTAAAATAAGTCAGAAGGAGAAAGACAAATATTGGATGATTTCACTCATATGTGGAATATAAAGAAATAAAGCAAACTAAATTATTTAGTTTTCTAATTAAACTAACCCTGGGGCATTGACAACAGAACGGAGGTTACCAGAGAAGAGGGCCTGGAAGGTGGTGAATGGAAGCAAAGTGTTGTGTGGGTCCAATGGGCAATGGTGGAGGACTATCAGAAATCTGCTAGTAGGCTGGTATGATATCATATACGTGATGTGCAGTAAACCGTCATATCTAAAATTTGTATTATATTGCAAATCAATGTTTCCTCAATAAAGAAAAAAACAAGGATCTATTGAACATATACACCAGAACTTCTTTATCTAGTCATCTGTTGTTGGGCATTTAGGTTATCTCCATGTCTTGGTTATGCTGCTATGAACTCAATGGATTCTATGTAGCCAGTAAAAAAATTTAATTGTGCCGTTTGCAACAATCTGGATGTGTTTGGAAGGGACCATGTTAAGTGAAGTAAGTCAGAAAGAAAAAAGAGAAATACAGGATTGTTTCACTCATATGTGGAACATAATGAAATGAAACAAATAAATGGATAAACCCCTGCAAAAACTCTCTGGACACAAGATGACTGCCAGGTGGGCGGGAGAGAGGGGAGGAAAGGAAAGAGGGAAAGGGGTGGGGATAAAGGACACTGAAACTCTGGCGGAGGGTGTAGTGTAAAATATAGATTGAGATACAATGTCAATATTCAAAAATGAATGTAGCACCATGAACAAAAGACTTAATAAATGTAAATAGTTAAAAAAAGTAAGACACTATACCTCATAGCCAGTAGGGTGACTAAAAATAAAAATAAAGCAAAAACAGGCACACCTTGTGGCTCAAGCTGAGACTGCTGGAGTGTGGACCATGTAAGGCCCAAAGATCTGGGTTTCAGAACCAAAGGGCCAGTGGGACAAAACAAAACAAGTATCACATCTGTCTTTGCACACACAATACCTGGGACAAGTCTGGCACACAGTAGCTGATCAATAAATAAATGAATGAATGGATAGTGGAAAGAAGTCTCCAGGCAGGGAGAGGCTGCCCTTCTCATTCAGTGCCTCAGGACGACAATGGAGACTGGCAGAGAAGGACAGATCAGGCGTTGACTATCCTCCCACAGGGCACATACTCTTCTGGTGCCAGAGCTGGCTGAGAATCTCAGCACTAATTCCTCTGGTGCACCTTGGGGCTTGGCAAGGGGCAGAAAAGGCCGTATTCTGAGCAGTAACCATGACTTAGTGTTAGAAGCTTCTGGTGCCCTCATATATTGTTGCACCGAACTTTCATCTTTTACAGGTTGGGGTTCTTCTACTCCCCTCCATGTGTGTTCACATTTCTCTTACCTCTTACAGCTTTACGTATACCACGCCCCTCTTGGAGAGAACCATAAGGTTATCCCAGCACACATGTCCTCACCTCTCGCAGAAGGTGTGCAGGCAGGGCAGAACTTTGGGGCACCGGTACCGATCGAGGCAGATGCTGCAAACCAGGAACTGTTTGTCCATTGGAGGGACCTCTGGGCCAGGGCTGTCCTCCCTCTTCGCCATGGTGCACACGGATGGCTCCTGCCACTCACAGCGGCCTGTGCGTGAAGAGATGTTCATACCAGGGAAGCGGGCATTATGTCTCCACACATGATCACCATCACTCAAATCCCCTGCATAAAACTAACCCCACTTTTTCCCTACCAGGGACAGGACAGGCCATGATCTGGAACAGTGTGAAGAGGGTAGACTGAGTGATTCTGAGCATGATGCTCTGGTCTGGATTCAAACTCAGTTCAGACAGTTCACAAAACCTCTTGAGCTTTCACTTCTTAATTTGCAATTATAGGAATAACAACCCTCCTCAGATGGTTATTTTGATCATTTGCACAGGTGCGTGTCAAGCACGAGGACGCCCACTGTCGCTGACATGCCCGCCCTTCATCTCTTCTGCCTCGCTTAAGCTTCCTCTCAGGAGCCTTCTTGATGGAGCGCCTCTCCTTCAATGATAAGCAGCCCTTCTGTCTATGCTCTGACCCACCTCTCAGTACAACTGCCTGGGACTACGTCTTTTCCACATTCATTCAATATCCAGATCTTGTGGATCCTGCTCCCCAAATATCTTAACCCCTTTCTCCAACTGCACAGCTGCTGGCCTCAATTTATGTCTCCACCAGTTCCCTCCTGCGATACGGCAATAGCTTCCTAATGCCTTCCTACTGCCTTCTCATCCATCCCCCTCACAGCCAGAATGAGACTTCCGAAGCAGGGATTCCATCTTGTCACTAACTCCCTGGCCAGATTCCTTCAGTGGTTCTCCATTGTCCAGAAGACAAAGTCCAAAGCCCTTCAATTGGTCAATAAGGCTTAGTTTGGCCCATACTTCCCTCTTCTGCCTCATGTCTCATGATTCTATGATCAGTCACACTAGTCTCTTTTCAGCTCCTGAAATACTCCTACTATTTTGCTTTTCAACAGTTACACATTCTGGTCCCTCTGCCTGAGGTCCTCTTCCCCACTTTGCCTGGCCAACTCCCACTTATTTTTCAGGTCTCCATGAAAATGTCACTTCTGAATTAACTGTTGGTAATAAACTTAGTATGTTATATACACATATTGATTCACAATAATGTACATCTTGAACCTAAATAAGTTACGATACAATGTTTCTTCACTAAAATTGAAAAGAAAAGAAAATGCCACTTCTTCCAGAAGGCCTTCCCTGATTTCCTAAAGTCTGGGATAGGCACTCTGCCTTTGAGTGTCCTTCCCTTCCCTGTATCTCCTCCATTCCAGTTCTTATATTCTGTACTATAATTTTCTTGTTGTTTTTCTGCTTCTCCCCCTGTATGCAGACTTCTTCACGGCAGGCATTACATATTTTTCTTTTTATTCCAGCATTTAGCACAGAGTCTAACAAAAGAAGTGATCTATATTTATTGAATCAATTCAGTAATTCAACAAATATTTATTAAGCAACTACTTTATACAGACACTGGGAATAGGTGATAAACAAACAGATGGTCACTGTCCCTTTGGTGAGGAAGTGGTGACAGATATTTTAAAAGTAAATAAACGAATATATACATCACTACAAATCCAGGGAGAATAATACTGTAAAGAAGAAAAGGCTGCTATAGGGGAAAAAAAATCAAAAAACATTTCTGAGGGATCAGAAAAGGCCTCTTCAAGCAGGTAGCTTTTAAACAGAGCTCTGAGATGGAAGCAAACTGGTAAGGGGAGCAGGAATCGGAGAGCTGAGGGAAGAGCATAAATGAAAGATCTCGGGCAAAAAGTTCAAGACCCTAAGTACCACCAGGTGGTTAGAGCAAAGCAAATAAAAGGCAAGAGAAGAGTTTGGGAAGTTAGGCTGAAATGAGATTACGAATGAGCTCATGTTAAGAATCTGTATTTCATCCTAAATTGAGAGAGAAATGATGTAATTTACAGAAATAAAGATAAATTAGAAAGCTACTTTGCTCTTGGCTATGGTGAATGATCTGCAATAAACATGGAGGTGCATATTTTTTGAAAATCTACTTTGGCTCGAAGAGGAGCCAGAATGGAAGTGGTGAGACCAGTTAGGAGGCTACCCCAGCTCTTCAAGTAAGATGAAGCTGGGTATGAGCAGAGTTATAGCAAAAAAGGTACACTGATTTGAGAAATAAGCAAGAGATTGAATCAAAGTATATCATGATGGATTGGGTGGAAGGGAAAAAGGAAGGTCAAGAAATGACACCCAGGTTTCTCACTTAGCAGATGCTGGGCCATCCACAAACAGGGAAAGCTGAGGAGCTGCCCTGGGGTTTTCTGTTTTAGGCCTGTGAAGAACGAGGTGCCTGTGTGATGCTCCAAGTAGAGCTGTCAAGTGAAAAACAGAATACAGGAGCTCAAGAGAGAGGTCCGGGCTGATTATTGATTTGGAATCACTGGCACATTAAGAGCACTTTAAAGCAATGAGAATGGATGAGACCCCCCACCCCCCCCCACCCCACCCCAGGACAGAGAGGAGAGTGTGGAGAATCCCGAAGGATGGGAGGAAAACTAAGTGTGGGACCAAGAAAATCAAGAGAAGGGCATGCTTCAATAAAGAAGGGTGGTAAATACAAGCAAGACTGAACACTGTCCACCAGATTTGGTTGTGGTAGAGTGGCAAGGGCAGAAGCCAGGGTAGAGGGACTGAAATGAATGAAGAAATGAACCCAGCAGATGTAGATAACTCATGAGAAACATCTGGTCATGAAGGTAAGCAGAAAGGTATCTGGACTACTTCAAAACAGGCTGTGACAGGCAGGTTGTCATTATCTGGGCCTCTAAAGACAATGAATGAATGAAAGAATGAGTGAATGAGGACAGCAGGGCCTGTTCGGAGCCCTTTGCAGTTTGGGGAGGAGCAGGAGAGGGGCTAGGCTGCGTGTGCCTTATGTTTGTGTGAAGGTGGGCATGGGCAGGGCAGGAAGGGCCTACCTAGGAGCATCTCCTTCCAGGGTGGGCACTGGGATTCTGAGTTTCTCTCCCCAGATGTGATGGATTCTAAACTGGGAGACTTAAGACCAGGACAACATAACAGGAAGAAGGACAGATTGAGGGTTGGCGGAAGAAGCAGGCGGTCTGAGCCCAGCTGAAGTTCAGTGGGTGACAGGGAAGGCTAGGAGGAAGAGGAGGAGTGGTCTACGGGGCCAACAGGAGCGGCTCACTCCGGCTCCGCCTTCCTCCGAGCCCAAAGGGGCTCTCCCAGCCTGTCACACAGAGGCGGGGTTGGGCTGTATCCCAGGACTGACCAGCTCCTCCCTCCCTTCCCCTTCCTGCTTCAGTTCCCCACCCAGACTTACTGAGCAGGCAGCTGCTGAGGCCACAGCCCAGGCGGAATCACTGATTCCCTTCTTCTCCCGGGCTCCAGCTCCCTCCTCCCCCATTCTATTGTGTCCTAGGGATCCGGCCCAAAGGTCTTCCAGGTGGCTTGTTGAAGTAGACTGTGTATCACAGCAGACACTTAGAGGAGCTAGCACTCAGGGCTGAGATTTCACTTTCCTTCCTCAGGCTGCCTACTACCATCCCTTATGGCTTATCCTACCATGGTCTATGGCTCATTTAGCTTTCAGTTACACCTCTGCTAAGGTGGAGGATTCAAAGATAAACAGTTGCAGTTCAGACTTCGTGGATTCCACAATCTAATCAATAGATTAGTGTTATGTAATATGGTGAGAGCGATGATGGGGAAGCACAGGTGGCTTCAGGGCATTGAGGTTGCCTACTCTAGATCTGGGGTGGGGCAAAGGGTCCCAGAGGTTGGTGATCAAGGGAGTTCTGAATAAAGTGTTGTTTAAGTTGAGAGCTCCAGGATGAGTAAGAGTTCCAAAAAGCATGGTGCTTTCTGCTTGGGAGACTGAATCATACTCAGACAGGGGAGGGCTAAGAAGGAGTTAGATCACACACTGTTTTGCTGGTCTTACTAGGATTTGGAACTCTACCCTTCCCTGCTAGAGATTAAGCCTTCATCCAAAGAGCTAAAGAAACCTTGGGCCAGGGGCAGGGAGATGGGGTGAAGAGGATTTAAGTAGCATGACTAAAGTAAATGTTTGAGTGCTGTGTGGGAAACAGTCTTAGAGGGTCCACAAGTTAGGAGACTGCCATGCTATTCTAGGGGAGAGATAAGGAGCAATGGGGAGGCGGAGAGAAGTGGATTTCATAAGGAGGAAGACACAGAATTTGGTGGCTGGTTGGTTTGATATGAAGAGGAGAGGGAAAAGAAGAAATTAGAGATGAGTCTTAGTTTTCTGGCTTGGAAACTGTGGAAGAGGGGCAATTTAGACAAGAGTGTGATAAGCTCAGTTGTTCAGTAAGACAAATCCAAGGTGCCTATGGGACATTCCGGTGGGGAGGATCCAGTTGATATTTGGAAGGACAGGCCTAGGAAAGAGGTCTGCCCTGGAGACTTGTGGAAGTAGAAGACATTGTCCCAGACAGGCAGAAGGTGAGAAAGGAGAGCCTGTGACCATGCCCCAGGGAAGCCTCAACATTTAAGAGACAGACCCCGGAGGTAAAGCCTGCAAAGAAATTGAGAGGTGTGATCAGAGTCAGGAGAAGCATGAACAAGGTACCATAAAGGACAAAGGAGAAAGGAGTATCTTCATTGGGAAATACTACAGAAAAGCTCCATGCTCTAAAGCCCACAAGAAGCTGTCACTATCTTCAGAGTCTTGTTTCCAGGCCTTGGGAATATGGTCTCCAAAGAAGCCAGATTCAGGGGGCTGAAGAGGAAGTTTACTGTGAGCAAGTGAAGACAGTCTCCACTAGATCCTTGACATCTGCAAAGGATATTTTTCAAGGCTTTTCAGTTTCTCCAAATTCCCAAACAGCATCTGATTTCCTCCAAGACTTCCTCCTACGATCTCACGAGAATTAAAAAGTGGATGCAAGAGGTCATCTGGGCTCACTGGCTTCCTAGAATGACTCACTCCTGCTTCACTAGCCTCCAAGGGTATTTGCTCATTTGAAGTCTCAGCAGAATGACAAATACCTGCAGGTTACAGTGTTTGGGGTTTCTTGGGAACAGATGGGGGTTGGGAGGAGTTAAAATCTTCAAAGCCAAGGAATTCTTTTAATAAGATTGACAGGAAAGGAAATTCATAGTATCATCTCCCCAGACTAAGAAGGTGAATGAACCTGTCAGCTGATCAACCTATCAAATATTCAAACCTTTCCAGCATCCTCTACTGAGACCCTTCAACAGGGCACTGGAGTCACCCAGCTGAATCAGGTACACTCCTGTCCTTCCTGAGCTCTTAAGACTAGTGTGAGAAGCAGACATGAATATACATAACCATACCATGATAAGTAACATGATGGTGACATATTTAAACTGCTCTGGCAGCAAAGAGGAGGAAGTATCTAACTAGGTGAGGGAAAACAAAGAAGGCTTCTGGAGGAAGGGATATTTGAGTGGGTACTTGAGGGACAAATTCAAGTTTGATAGGTATGTTGAGAAAACACTGTGTAAAGGAACAAAACCATGAATGTTTAGGAAATATGGACCATTTGGACAAGAAAGCAAGACTCTAAAGGGCAGAGTTATAGTCGATGCTTTCATGAGTCACTTGAAGTCAGTTCTCTACTTGCCACTCTGCTCCTTCACTGGCCCTTCTTCAAATGTCTAGTCCTACAGGATTTGTTCGAGGGACTCTTCTCCCACTTTTCATACTCTGCCTGCAATCTCATCATCTCCCAAGGCTTCAGTTACTATTCACTTCTTAATGACTCTCAAAGTCTTTTCTTCTATGCACAAAAATCTCTTAAACTTCAGACTTTTATATTCAACTGCATCTTGGTCATCTCTCCATGGCTGATGCATAGAGACTTGTCTAAAATGCAATTAATTTTCCCCCTAACCTACTCTTTTCTACTGTGTTTTGCATCTCAAAAAAAGCACTACGATCCACCTCGCAACACCAGACAGAATGCTAGGAGTCTTCAATCTCTCTTATTATTTTACCTTTCAGATACAACATATGACTGTATCCTTGATTCTGCCTCTGAACATGTCTAGGTTAAAAGGTCAGGTGATCTAGGATCTAGTCCTGACTGCCACTAACTCCACTAATGCAAGGTTAGACTCTGGCCACGTTTCTACCCCATCCTTGGCTTCTAAGTTGGGAAGGTGGGGGAGAGTCTTTTGGGTCCTTAAATCTGAGATACCCAAGGTTCTCTTTCTAGTCAAAGGTCCCTTGCAATATGTGCCTATGATTAAATCCCATCTTATTCTACCTTGAAGATCTGATAGCTGGTTTCCACTGTACAGCTAGGTGGTCACAGTTGTACCCACCTCCCTTCATAATAAATGCTTGCTGAGTTTAGGGCACTCATGATACTCCTGGGTATCTACACATATGGTTTTGCTCTGGTTTTCTGAAGACAGGCTGTACTTCCAACTACAGGCCTTTGCTCAAGTGAGTGAGACAGCACCTGGCACACAAATAGTGCTCAGTAAGTGCTGGTGACAGGAGAACCATGTTTACATTCCTGTCACCAGACACAGAGGCAAAAGCAAAGGCAACAACAAGACAAGTGAACAAAGTTCCAAGAAAAAAGGCTTCCACTTAACAAAGACTTCCTATAGCAGAAGGTAGTAAGTGCTCTGTCACTGAAGGCATGTAAGCCAAGGGAGGCAGGGCACCTGTCAAGCCTGCAGCTCTGATTCCAGTTCTGCAGCAGATCAGAGCCCTGCTTGGGGATGTATGGGCACAGGGGAGCAGAGATGGGCAGAGGCAGAATGGAAAAAAACACGGCTTCTGCATCTGCTCCAGCCTCCTCAATCTCGTCTTCCTTCTGGGGTCAGTCCTGGATTTGTGCTATCCCAATAAGAGCCCCCTACACCAGGAACAAACCCAGGCCCTGCCTTCAGTCTAACTGATATCCCCGGGGTGCAACCTGCCCCTCCAACCTGCAACCATCTGGCCCTGTTGGTTTGCAGCCCAGCCAAGTCCAGAAGGGAGGAGGCCAGACCCAGGGAGGAGCCTGGGGTCCTCCAGGCGGGGCCCAGACAGCAGGGGAACCAGAGGGTCCTTTCCTAAGAGAAACAGTCTCTGGATAAGGCTTCCTGTCCAGCGAGCAGTGCTAAGGGGGCAAGTGTGTCCTCCATCCTAACTGGTGGGCCTCTAGGTGCCGGAGAAGGGGGCGGGGGTGTCTGCACCAGGGAGAAAGGAATCCTTCAATAAGCAGGGCCACGGGATTCCAGAATCCCACACGGCAACCCCACCGGGTCCCCCACCACCACCCTCAGCCGCAGCGTTCGACACCTCCGCCAACATACACAAGCTTCCAAACCCGCGCTCCCCCAAGGAACCATCATCACCCTTCCACCGCGCCTCCCCCCTCAAACATGGACCTCACGTGAGCAGCCACAGCCCGAAGAATCCCCCCACTGCTCTCACGGACATGGACACGCCTCACGTGGACAGAGACAGGCACAGATTTTGAAAAGCATCAGTGCCCCCACCCTCAGCCACTCGGATGGACAGCTCGCTGGTCGGACCCGGACCCGGACCCGGACCCGGGCAGACAGAGATACAAACGCACCCCCGTCGCACTCACCGCGGTGGAGCAGGATGTGAGAGCGAAGGCCCGGACTGCGGCCACTCGGAGGGGCCCGCGGCGCAGCCCCTGCTGCCAGCGCCCGTCCGCCCGGCCCTGCCCGCGGCGCCGCCCCACGTCCCGCGCCTCCGCCTGTCCCCGCGCCGGCGCGGCCGCCGGACCCGCCGCACAGGCCGGAGGGAGGGGCTGGGGCGGGGCTGCGGACTAGCCGGGGGAGAGGGCGGCTCGAGTACTAAAGACCCACCCACGACCCGCCTGCTGCCGCCGAGGCCCCGCCCGCCTCTACCCAACCCGCCGGCTCCGTAGCTCCCGGACGTTCCCGCGGGAGTGGCCTCCGCGGTCCGACTGGGGCGTCCGGGAGCGGGGAGCCGGATCCCGGATCCCGGATCTTCGATTCCCAATCCCAGCCAGCTGCTTCTGACGACTCGCGGAAAGGGCGGCGTAGTAGGTCTCGGGGTCTGGAATGAAGCTCCGGCAAGAAAAGGCAACTGGGTAGCAGGGATTTCAGACACTGCAGAGCCAGTCCCAGGGTTTCCTTGTGGAGGTTACCTTCCCGGCTTTCTTGGGGGATCAGCGTAACATGCTAGTGTGGTCTCTGCTGAGCAGAGGTACAAGGATCGTCTGTAGCTTGGAACCGATCTCTGGCGGCGGAAGGGTCCCTAAGTAGAAGGGCTTTGTCGCCAGCGCTTTGGCAGAAGGAATTGAGCAGGTAGAAAGGAGTGGGGTTGGGGGCTTGATTCCGATCTGGGTTCCTCTGTCAGGAGCCCCTTCAGAGAAAACTAGAGATCTGACCATTCAACTACTTCCTCCTGCAAAGACCAGAGCTATTCTCAGACTCATCACTCTGGAAAAGCAGCCCCGGTGGAAAATAATAAAAATTATAAAGGTTAATAGGGAATGAGTGCTTATTATGTGCCAGACACAGAACTAATCCATTGGCATATATTCTCTTATTTAATACTCACAACCACAATAAGTAGCGCCTTTTATTAGCCATGCTTTACAAAGAAACTGAGGGCGCTGACTCCCCAGACATCCAACCTGGTCACTCAGCTAGAAAGTGGTGTTAACCAGGGTTTGAGCTCGGCTTTTAGGTGCTGCCTTCAGTCATGTGTACTTTTCATGTTGAAAAGTCCCCAGTAACCCATAAAGTGGGAGTTTATATGTGACCAACTCCACCTAAATAATCACGTTCCAGTCAGATGACTTGACCAAAGTCCAGGAAGCCTGCCTGCTAGTATTGTGTGTGACAAAGATCAAAATCAGGTTTCGTGGATCTGCGCTGAGCTGCTGACTGGGTTGGCCCCTTCCTCCAGCCCGCCACAAAGGTAGAACATGTTGAAAATCTTCGGAGCTCTCCTAGACTGAGTATAGAAGTAAGGACACCTGGACCCTGACTAAATTAAAGACCTGTGAGGGAGCTTCGTCTCCTGCATGTTCAGATTTGGGCTCAACACCTAGGTGCATAGGGGCCCTGGTAACTGCCTCAACCTCTCATCCACAGACCTAGAATAGTGCTCAGGTGCTTGAGACTGAGCCTCAGACAGGGCAGTTTGCTCTGGAGTTTGGGGATAGGGTTACTAGGCTTCCCACTATGAGGGAACCAAATTTGTATTACATGATTTTAAGTCTCACAAAGATTACTTTCCTCAACTCTAGAATTCTCCCTTGCCATCAAACCTTAGCTGGAAAAGTTTCACAGCTCCCTTTCTCCAAAGGGCAAAGGACCTTCATCAGTTAGAAAAGGTCCAGTGTAATCTTACTACCTTAACTCTGTACAGTCTTCCTCTAATCAGTCTCCTTCATTTTTTCATTCATCAGACTGAATTCCTCCTAATGGCCTTCACTTACATTGGCCTCTCTACCTAGAATGCTCTTCGCCTTCCTTTGCCTTTCTACTCACACTTCAAGTCTCAGCTTCAAAGCCAACATCCCCACCTCCACCAGAGTATAAACCACCAGTCCTTCCTTTGTGCTCCCATAGCTCCCTGTACTTCTGTATCCTAGTATTTATCACTGTATTGTAGTTGCCTGGTTACTTGTCTCTATCCCTCACTGGGCTGTAAGCACTGTGAGCAGGGACTGTGCTTTATTCACTGATGTTTCCCCAGGGTCTAGTGCAGTGCCTGGCAAATAAAAGCACTCAGTAAATATTTGCTGTATGAATGAATACATGATGAAGACCAGCAGGCCCAACCCCCTCTGGGCCATGTGCTCTTAAGAATCACAGCTCTCTGGGTACAGGACTAACGGGCAAATAAAGCTTTGACTGACTGGGACTGCAGGAGGGGGGTGGGCCTTCAAATTGTTACAGAAACCTGTGACTTGAATTGTCTGGCCTCAGGAGTTGGGGATATGATTATACTAGGCGTTTCTCCACCCAGCCCACCCTCCTAGAATCCCCCACAAATTGACCTCACTGGGCCTGCTTTTATGAAAGGTTTATTCCTAGTGCTAGGTCCCCATCTTCCAGGGCTCTGAGCACGATTAAACTGGGTGGGTAGGCAAGGGGAGGCCCATCAGATGGGGGGCCAGAAATGGGGCTCCCCCTTCCCCCCACCCCTTTGGTCCCAGTTCCCTTCTCTGCAATGGGCACACACAGGGACAAAGGGCACTGGAGGCAACATCAATGGCCCAGGTAAGTCCAAGAAGAGCTGCCATTGGCTGATAGGGTCTTTTGAGACTCTGTCGTTGATCAGGGGACATACCCCAGGAGCTGGGGATAGGCCTGAGGAGTGATGCCATTGGCCAGGGAGTGTTTCGTCATAGCCTTTGGCTGCGGAGTGAAAGGAGAAGATCTAGGAATGAAGCCCAGTGGCCAGGAAGATAAAGAAGAGGGCAGCAACTACTGGGCCTACAGGCTATTAGGCCTGCAGGCCCCCTCCCTACCCACAGCAGTGCGGGCAAACTTGTCAGGTCCCAGCCAGGGAAAGGGAGCCCAAGTCACAGAGGTGGCAAGGGATGTCCCATGTCCAATCTCCCCCACCCTGGGACTGTCCTCTCAGTGTCCTTCTTGATAGCCAGGTTGGGCTGAGAGTAGCTCACTGCTCCTCTAGCCAGGAGGGCTTCTCAGCGCCTGGAGGCCGCAGCTTGACGTTGAACTGCTGCAGGGTCTGCTCCAGCTGTTTCTGGTTCCCAGCAAAGTAAGCAGACACGGCGTTGTGGAAGAGCAGCAGCTGCTTGTGCATCACCTTGATCTGTGGGTCCAGCAGGCTCAGCTGAGGCTGGACTCACACCCTTCTAAGGGGCTATGAGCCTGAGCCTGAGCCCAGACCAGGGGCTTCTGGGGTGAGGGCTGAATGCCACCAAGGGACTCAAAGGAGAAGGGTCAATCTGATGGGAGAAACCTGACTTGAACGGCTGGGCCTAGGGTTCTGGCACCTTAGAGCTCAGAGGGTGATTGTTCCCAGTTACATTCCTAGGGCCAGCAGCCTTCTTCCTTCAAAGGTCAGGGGATTGGAGGGAATGTGGTTTGGAAAGGTCCAAGGACTGAGAAGGCTGAAGGAAGAGCCCAGTCACGAGTCAGGCTGCATTTCCCCTCATCCAGTGATGGGGAGGATATGGGGGAAGGTCAGTGTTACAGACGGGAGGTGGGCTAGGATCAAAGGGAGAAGGGTTGGCACCTTGTTTTCTTCCAGGAACTTGAGCTTGATAGCCACATCTCCTCGCAGCTTCTCATATTTGTCCCGATGGGCCTGGAAAGTGGCCTGGGCACTCTCAAGTCGACCACGCGTCCCTGCATCCCGAGGGCCTAGGCTGAGCTCCTCTAAGTCTGTTCGGTAGGCATCATATTCCAGCCTGGGGAGGGGGTGACATAGGCTGGTCTCCACCCCTTGGTCCTCCACACATACTCTCCTTGATGAATTCCTATGCCCCCAATGCTCAACCTTCCACCCGTGCCAGCCAATTCCCAAAACCTTAGACCCTGCCAGTGCCCACACCTGGCAGCCTCATACTGTTTGACAGTCATGAGTGTGTCCTCCATGGTCTTGGTGACCAATGTATTGATGCTAGAGACAAAGAAGTTCACAGCTCCTAGCAGTGTCTCTCCATTCTTGCACAGTAGCTTCTGCGTCTCTGCATTGTAGCCAAATTCCTCCTGAGGGCACAAGGGAGGGACAAGTCTTGAGTAACAGTCTCTACCTGACTGGAGCTGTCAGGTTCTTCCTTCCCCTCCTCCCCAAGGAGAAAACAGTCATCAAAACTGGAACAAACAAGGACTGCCTCCAGCCAGGCTCTCTTAGTCAGAAAGTTAGTGAGGCTACTCTGGTGATACCTGGGGTAAGAATGTGGGGGGGTACTAAGACGAGTTCACAGGACTAGAACAAGGAAAGTGCAGCAGGCAAAAGAGGGGTTGCAATTAGGCTGAGCACCTAAGAATTCTCACCAATGCAGAGAATGGTTATTTGTGAGGCACCTACTGTGCCAGCACCCTCCCACTTCCCACTCCAACTTCTGGACCTCTGTACAAACCCTTAGGCTGCCTTCACAGGTGAGTGCTGCTGGGGGCAGGGCTGGGCCCACCCTGGAGGGGTTCTCCCTCTGGGCTGCAGGAGGGAGGGAGGGAGGCTGTGGGGTGACTGCCTGGGAGGGCCCGGGCCCAGTCCCCCCACCCTCTTTGTCCTGGCTGAGGCACCTGAAGCTCTGGGGACTTCTGGCTGAGGTCAGCAAAGGCGTCACCTAGTGCATGCTGAGTCTGCAGCAGGCTGTAGAGGTGGGCTGTCAGTGCCCGGCCCAGCTGCAGGACACTCTCATACTTGCGCTTCGTCTCACGCAGCAACTCAATCTGTAGCTCTAGCTCCAGGTCCACAGTCCGGGAGCCTCGGCCAAACC
Organism: Solenodon paradoxus; assembly: GCA_004363575.1. Lineage (NCBI taxonomy): Eukaryota > Metazoa > Chordata > Mammalia > Eulipotyphla > Solenodontidae > Solenodon > Solenodon paradoxus. The sequence goes on from RJWH01006367.1 coordinate 42,208, forward strand.
GCTCTGATAACAGCTGCTTTGTGCACTGATTAGGAAGTGGGGGAATAGGTCAGAGACCCTAGCACCCTGCCCCAACCCTCAATAGGTCTGCCCTAGTATCCCCAGGCTCCTAGTGTCAGCCATGGAAGGGATATTAGGATCTGGAAGGAGGGGAAAGGGTACCCAGGGTATGTTTTGAGGAAGAGAAAGGTGCTGAATCTCACCTTATATGTATTGATGCCCCATTTCTTGACAATGTCAAACTTCTCTCCAGCGATGCCCCGAGCCACCTCATCTCCGGGGCCAGCGGGAGTGGCACTGTGAGATGGATGGCGGCCAGACCCTAAAGGATCAAGTTCTCTAACACCAGCCTCTCTCAGATACAGCCAGATACCTCTGTGGTTCCACCAATACTTCCCTCCCAGCACAGGAAAATGACTTTCCTGAAGGGGCAGACACTAGGGACAACTGGATTCTCCTAATCACTAGGAGGAACTCATACCTTGTGCCCTGAGACCCACATCCCAACATACATCTGGTCTCATTCTGAGTTGGTGGGTGTCGGAGGGAGAAAGAGGGAGTTGCTGGGAAGAGGAAACAGAAGAAAATATGCCAAGTGTGTGTGTGTATTGGCGGGGGAGGATGAAGGGAGGGTCAAGGACAGTGGGTGCTGAATGGGAAACCTGGTTGACATTGCCCTGTTAAATTCTAGTCAGTGTGGGATTCAGGATTGTTTGTTCCTCTAAACTCTAGAGTCTAAAAGACTATCAGGAGTCTCACAAGTGGTGCATCTCAAAGCCTAAATGACAAGTGGAAGTAGATGGACGACTCTGGGACCTGGCCTTGGGCTGAGGAGAGTCACTAGGGTTCATACTAACAGAGGTTCCCAAGATCTCCTGGCATAATTCATGCTTTCTTAAACACAGTCTATGTTTGCCAGAACCAATCCTCTCCCCCTCTCCACTCAAACCTCCTGTCATGTTCCGATCATTCATACCTGTGGGGATGAGTCCATCACCAGAGCCCCCATAGCCACCAGACACAATGCTGGTTTCATTGAGGTTGGGTCCCGACACCATGACCTGCTGGAGGTCCTATAGGTCAGAGAAGAGCGGGGCTTCAGGAACATAGAGACAACTGAAGCATTTTGAGGATGACAACAAACTTGGATTGAAACATCATAGCACACAAGGGAAGTCAGCTAAGAATCAAAATGAAGATTTGTAAGAAGATCGAAGGGAAATAAGCTGGGGGAAAGTTACTAGAATAAGGGTGAGTCGGGTTTGAGTGGAGATTCCTAGATTGAAACAGTAGGGAAAAGAATCAAATAGAAGCACCTGCTCCAGTCCATCATCCTCAGGAAGCTGCCCAGCTTCACCATTCCCATGGATGGGGATCTCCATTGTGGCTGCCTTTCCTAGGATCCCGTCCGTCATGGCTAGGGGAGCAACTGGAGTCAAAATCTCCACCCCAGAGCCCTGCAAAGTCCAACAGAGTTTTTAAAACAAATCAGTACTCTAGAAGATGAAAGTCTCCCCTGTCACTTGTGAGGTCTTGACGGTTGTCCCAGGGCTTGAGTAGTCTGGGTTCAGCTACCAATGGTCTCCTCTGATTTTATATATTTCTCCTACACATAAGGTGCATATATTTACATATGCACACTCAGATCTCGGGTGCCTTCTCATGATTCCCCCAACCCTGCCAGGACTCTGGTGATCATTCATGCTTTAAAATCAACAGACATTTAATGAGCACCTATTATGTGTCCTCCACTCAGTGAGACAATGCAAACAGAGCAGTAAACAAGAGGAGGAAATCTGCACCCCCTTGGAGCTTAACCACACGCAGCTGTTTCTCCCCATCGGGGGATGAACCTCTTTTCAGGATTCAGGTGCCTACCGCCCCTTCGGCTAGGCTCTCTATTGCTTGGTCTTTCACATGGCTTTAGTGTTTCTTCCTTTTTCCTTCAGGTGATCTCCCTCTCCTACATTCATGCACCTCTTCTTCTCCAGCCCTCCCCACCTAGGCCTTAGTTGAATCAGCTAGCACATATTCCCAGCCCCTGGGGAAAGCCTCCTTTTTCCTAGGACACAGGAGATCCCTTCCAAAGTCAGTTCGGTCTCCCCAGGTGTGAGTCCCGCCCCTCCCCCTCATATACCTGGGCATCAGGTGTGTCCTCATCCTTCCCCAGAGCTCCGAGGCACCTTGCCCTCAGGACAGGTTCATGCATTCAACTTCCCCTCGCCCAACTAAGTCCCTCTCACCTCGGGCCGGGCCGCTCTTCCCCTCAGGGCGCCAGGCCCGGGCCGCGCGGGGACCTCGGGTTCCAGTTCCCGTCGCGATCCTAGCAGCAGGTCAGGGACTTGGCGGAAGTGACGTCCTCTCCCGGGCAGAAGAAGCCGGCCACGTCGCAGATTATAAGGGCGGAAATGACGTTTCAACGCGGGGCAGGGCTATCCTTGAGCCAACCCTTCAGTCCCTGAGGAGTAAGGAGATATTACTTCCGGGGCGTTCCCGAGAAACTAGCGGAAGTGACGTAATCGGTGCCGGTGCTGTGATGGAGCAGCAGCAACTGAGAAACGTGAGTGGGACCTCAGTCGTCTCAGGGCCGTAGGTTCAGGTCACTTCCGCATTACGAAGCTCCAGAGACCCCGGGATCCGAGGGCTGGGGACGTCGGGTTATGGTGCGCGGCCCCGGGAAGGGCGGCGCGGCCTGAAATCGAGGTGCGGGCGGGCTCCCCTTATCACTGAGTTGTTGGTCCCCTTTTCCCCCAGTTGCGGGACTTCCTGTTGGTCTACAATCGGATGACGGAGCTCTGCTTCCTGCGCTGCGTGCCCAGCTTGCACCACCGAGCTCTGGATGCCGAGGAGGTGGGGAACTGCGTAGGGAGGCCACTCTGCGCGGTCCTGCCCGCCTATGCCCCGCCTCTGGCCCGGGCCTCACCACCACCCACACCCGGAGGCTGAGCATGGGCAGGAAGGAGACGGACCTGACCGGACACCTTTGGCCCTTGCTTTCACCCTGTCTTCCTTCCAGGAGGCCTGTCTGCACAGCTGTGCTGGGAAGCTGATCCATTCCAACCACCGCCTCATGGCTGCTTATGTGCAGCTCATGCCTGCCCTGGTCCAGCGCCGCATCGCCGACTACGAGGCTGCCTCTGCTGTGCCAGGTGTCTCTGCTGAACCGCCCGCAGCCTCTCCATCAGGCAGCTAGCCACCTCCCACCCTAGGGAAGAACACGCTGTGGACCCTCACACTGAAGGAGTCAGTGGACGTTGGGCTGAGCGCAGCCAGTGTAGAGTGAAGGGTTGCCCTAGAGCTGGGTATCCTTATTCCTCCTGGAGCCAATAAACCCACTTTTACTTTGATTTCCATCCTGGTCGAGGAGGCTTTGCCCACTTTATTGGCCCCATCCTTTGTTCCGTTAATTATTTGCTGACACCGGAGAAACTACCTTCTTTGTGTCGACGGAAAAAACTTCAGCATTCCCAGGCACCTGGTTAAAGCAGGGGCTGTGGGTACAGTGTAAGGTTGGTCATAGCAACGGGAAGTTGATTCCTGCCCAGATGATAGAGAAAATAGACGCACTGTTTAGCTGTCCTTAACTGTGTGACTTAAAATGCTTACCTGTGAGCCAGGTATGCATTCTTTCACAACGCTTCTTTTTTATGTTTTATGAGAAAGAGTTCCGTCAGATTTAGAGGAAGGAGAGGTAACTAAGGACAACAGATCAAGAAATCACAGGACTTTTAGTGACTTCCTCCCAGGAAGTCAAGTAGCCCCAGAATAGTGAGGAAACCTGTGCCAATTCTGGGGTGTCCTTGAATTTCAACACAGTTTCCCCAAATTGTTACAATCTTACAAGTTTCTTTCTTCCTGCAATGAATAGTAAAACTTTTCATCAGAAGTGGTCTGGATGCTTATTTTCAGGAAGTGTCAGAAAGGGGAACATTTGGGAACTATATTCTGCAATACAGTCAAACTTGAGGGAGAAAAACTCAATGGAGAAGTCGATGGTAAGTGGTTATGAGGGGGAAAAAAAAGGGATAAAGCAAAGTCTTCCAGACCTCTTACCCACATGTCTCACTGCTTGTATAGTCTCCTAATTGTGGTTCTTCCACCCTCTACCCCATATTATTCCCAGTATGCTTGTTCTGTGATTTCTAATTTCAGCCTCTCCATTCTTTCATCATTAGTGTCCCCTTTGGAGAATTTATTTCTGTATTCAGCAGTTTGAATGTTATATCTTCTTGCCACCCTGTGTCCTTTTTGGATCATTCCAATTATTTTACTTTTTTTTATTCCCCTCTTCAAACTGGTAAAGAAAATACACCTGTCTAAAGAATGCCACTTAACATTCAAGATCTCCAATCACAGCCATGCCCTCACTACCAATAAGCAAGCCTTTGTGGGTTCCTTGTCCCCATCATCATAGCAGCTGTTGCCATCCATGAAGCAGATGTTTTCTTCCCCCGTACAGATCAGGAAGTTAAATTCTCCAGTGGCAGACCCTGTATTAAAATGCAGACCTGTTTCAAAATCCATATTCTTTTTACTACACCTGTATGCCACTCCAGAAATAACTGTTGAGCTTTGTGTAGGTTCTGATGTTGGTATATGTCATGGTTTATATTAGCTAATCTTTACAACAAAACATAGGTATTATCTCTTTTGCTGTGGAAGCAAGAATTCCAGAATATACCTGGAATTCATCGTATATACAGTTATTTATTGAAAAAAGTGACTTCAATCAAGGTGTTGTTCTCTTACAAATCTTTATTGGAAAGGTTACGAATGTAAACGTTTATGACCAGGAACTTCTCTACTCATTTGCTTCATGTCTTCCCAATAAAATTCTCCTTGGCAGTTGTAAAGACAGGCAACGTAGCTTATTAACTTAAATATTCCATTATATATATGTATATACCACAGGAGTGTGCTACTGGTGGAAGTATTCTTCCACGTTAATGTTTGTATATTTGCAGTAAACTTTCATTGTAAATAATTGTAATTGTAATGAGTAATTGTTGGAGAAGGGCCAGGAACATTGATCTGTCTGACTCTAAAGCCTGTGTTCTTTGAACTGCCTCCCGGAGCTTATATTTGCTTGCTTGCTTGCCTGCACTTAGCTTGTCTGCTGCCATGGAAAAACAAGTGTCCCTCAGTCCGATCCTGAATTAGTTCCTTATATTTTTAATCTCTTCTGTCCTAGTTATTTCATGTTTATAAATATGTTCAGTATTAGGAAAACAATCCCATTCCTATTATTCATCTATATTTGTTAAATCTCCCTCAAGTCTTGATATAAAACCACTGGCATATGAGGAAATCATCAAGCACAAGAGTAAACATTAACAAAGCTTTATCCCTTAGTATAAATATACATGTGTAACAGGTTTAATGTTCTACCATTGGTATTGCAGAACCTAACTGCCTACTCCTTTGCAAAATCTGATTCCTTTGAGGATATTCAAGTGAGAACAAATAGAGGTCATTCTCTCATGATTTGTCCCTATTACCACTCCTACATTCTAAGCAGCTGGCCCTTGATTTTCCTATCCACCTTTTGATACTTTTTAAAAAGTATTATCTAATTTAATTCTCCCCACAACCTTCCTGAGGTCAGTGGTAGTTTTTTTTAAAGTATTTTATTGCAGTAACTTTGCTTTACAAATTAAAATAAACTCATGTAGGTTACTCATAAGTACAATTTTCCCATTCCTCATAAATACAGCCTGCCTTCCAACAAATCACTAAATGTTCTTCATCATTATTCAGTGGGCTCTGCAACCATTTGTCCACCACCTGCCCTTGGTCGTGCCATTCGCTATTGGTAACTTCAGTTGTATTGCAAGTGTCCAAGGGTTAGTGGTTTTTAATCTGTTCACAGTCTACCGTGAGTGAGATCATCTGGTATCTTCTTTTGATTTATTTTACTTAGCATAATCCCCACTAGATGTATCCATGTTGTTTGAAATAACAGGATTTCATCTCTTCTAAGGGCTATGTAATATTCCATTATGTATATATACCACATCTTTATCCATTCATCTGATGTTGGGCGCTTAAGTAGTTACCAGTTCTTAACTATTGTGAATAGGGCTGTAGTAAACATGGGGATGCATAAACCTCTGTGAGTTAGTGTTTTTGTTTATTTTGAGTAAATATCCAAAAGTGGGATGGTGGGATCATACGGGATTTCCATCTTCAATTTTTTGAGGAATCTCCATACTGTTTTCCATAGGGTTTGCATCAATTTGCACTCCCACCAACAGTGTAAAAGCATTCCCTTTTTCCCACATCCTCACCAACATTTATTGTTTTCCAGATTCTTGGAGAGTAGCCAATCTATCAGGTGATAAGTGTTATCTTGTTTTCATATGCATTTCTCTGATAGCCAGCTAGTAGGAACATCTTTTCATGTGCTCATTAGCCGTCTTTATATCCTCTTCAAAAAAGTCTAATTACTGTTCCCATTTTTTAAAGTTAGATTGCCTATTTTTTCTGTTATTGAGTTGTATGAGTCCTTTGCATATTTTGGATATTAAGATCTTGTCAGAAGTATGAAATACAAACATCTTCTCCTAGTTAGTAGGTGTCTTTTTGTTTTGGTGATGTTTTCTTTTCCTGTGAAGTTTTTTATTTTGATGTAGTCCCAGCTGTTTATTTTTCTTTTTGTTTCCCTGGAGTTGAATCCCCAAAGACCTCTCTAAGGCTGATGTCCTGGAATGTCTTTTCTGTACTATGTTCCAAGAATTTTATGTTTTCCAGTCTTATGTTCAAATCTGTAGTCCATTTTGAATTTTAATTTTTGTGAATGTTAGTAGTTCAGCTTCATTCTTTTGCATGTGGCTGTTCAGTTTTCCCAACACCATTTGTCAAAGAGACTTTCCTTTCTCCTTTGTATGCTTTTGGTTCTTTTTGCATGTGTGTGAGTCACTTTTCTGGTGATTCAGTTCTATTCCATTGATCTGTGCCTCTGTTATTATTCCAGTACCATATCATTTTGATTATTATTGCTTTGTAGTATAGCTCCATGTCTGGAAGTGTATTCCCTCTGAATTTCTTTTCTGTCATAATTGCTTTGGCTATTTGGAGTCTTTTGTTGTTCCATACAAATTTTAAGATTTTTTTGTTCTATTTCCTTGAAGTAAGCCTGTGGAATTTTAATGAGGATTGCGTTGTCTATTACTTTAGGTAAGATGGCCATTTTAACAATGTTGATTTTCCTAGCCGTGAGCATCCATGTCTTTCCATCCCTTTGTGTCCTCTATTTCCTTTAAGAAGGACTAATTTTCATTGTACAAGTTTTTTTTTTTTACCTCCTTTGTTAAGTACATTCTAAGATATTTGATTCTTTTTACTTCTGTTTTAAACAGCATGGTTTTCTTGATTTCATTTTCTTCTTGCATGTTGTTTGCATACAAAAGTTCAACTGATTTTTGTGGATTGATTTTTTTAGTCTGTCATGTTACTGTGTTTGTTGATTAGTTCCATTAGTTTTTTTGAGTTTTTTAAGATTTTTATATATATATATATGTATATATATAATAATGTCATATGCAAATGATAGTTTTACTTCCTCCTTTCCAATTTGGATTCCTTTTATTTCTTTTTCTTGCCTAATTTCTCTGGCTAAGACCTCCAGTATGATATTAAAAATACTGGAGAGAAGAGACAGCCTTGCCTTCTTCTGACCTTAGGAAATGCCTTCAGTTTTTCGTCATTGACTGTGATGTTGGCTATGGATTTATCATATATGGCCTTTATAATGTTGAGGTATGTGCCTTCTCTTCCCATTTTATGTGGGTTTTTTTTAATCATGAATAGGTGTTGGATTTTGTGAAAAGCTTTCTCTGTGTCTACTGATGTTTTACAATAATAGATTTACATATGTTGAATCATCCTTTCATTCCTGGGATAAATGTCACTTGTTTATGATGTACGACTTTTTTTTTTTTTTTTTTTTTTAAAGTAAAGGTATTGGCAGGAATGAAGGTGAGTAGGCAAATGGGAAGGAAGGAGGAAGAACTTTATTTTGTTCATTTAGTTGTTCACATTTGTTCTTCCCCCTGGCCCCGGGTCTTGAACCCTGGACCTTGGGATGTGTGTGGGACTGCTCCAAGGTGTACTAGACCACTAGGACACCAGGGCACACCCTGTATGATCCTTTTGATGCATTGTTGGATTTAGTTTACTAATACATTGTTGAGAATCTTTGCATTTATGTTAGATAGAGATATTGGTTTGTAATTTTCTTTCTTGGTGATGTCTTTATTGGCTTTTGATATCAGTGTGATGTTAGTCTCATAAAAAGTATTTATTCAGTATTTTGAAAGAGTTTGATAAGAATAGGAATTAATTCTTCTTTGAAGGTTTAGTAAAACTCATTAGAAAAGCCATCTGATCCTGAGCTTTTATTTCTAGGGAGTCGTTTGATTACCTCTTCAGTTTCCTTGCTTGTGATTGTTGTGTTCAGATTTTCAATTCTTCCAGTTTTGGTAGACTGTATTTGGTAGTCTTGGTAGACTGTATTTTTCTTCCTCGGTCTGGAGGCTTGCTTCATTCCTCAGGTTTGGGAAATTCTCAACTATTAATTTCTTCAAGTATATTTTATGCTCCCTTTTCTCTCTTCTCCTTCTGGACTCCTATGATGTGTATGTAGTTTCTCTTGATGTTATCCCATAGGTCTCGAATGCTTTATTTCTTTGCATTCTTTTATCTCTTTGCTGGTTTGCTTGAGTGCATTCCTCTGCCCTGTCTTCAAGCTCACTGATTTTATTAGAGGCTTCATCCATCCTACTCTTGAGTCCCTCTGTTGAGTTCTTTAGTTTAGCTATTGTGTTCATATCTTTGACATCTGGCTTCATTTATTTTCTTTTTTGTTATTCTCTTTTTCTTCCTCTATTGTTTTCTTGATTTTCATGTGTATGTTTATTATGCCCTAAGTTCATCCTTAGGTAGTTTGCATATCTGTTCTATTCAGTTTTTCCCCTGGGGTTTTAATTTTATCCATCATATCAGCTGTATTTTCTCTTGTGTCTTCACCCTCTCTGACATTCTGTTGATGTTTCTGTGGGTTAGGTTTTCCTGAAATAATGGCCTTGTGTGGGATATTGACTTGCACTGTCAGCAATCGGGCTACAGTGCCGCCCCCATCCACAGGGTGGCGCTAGAGGGTAGCTGTTGAAATCTAAAGACTCTTCTTTCTTTAAGCCTGGTGCCATGATTTTGGTGATTGGGTGTTGTGGCTCCAAAGCAGTATGGTGGGAGGAGGTAGGAATGGGGGATTCTCCTAGCTGCCTTCTGGTTATGGCAGCACTTAGCTGCCTTCAGGAGCTCCTGCTCCAAGGAGCATCAGGGCACTCGTCCTCCTTCCGCCCTGTACCAGGCTCTGGCTCCCTTTCGTGGTCCTGCTGGATGAGCTCTCCACTGCTTTTAGAGCGACTCCTGGGAGGCCCGGTTCTTCCCAAGGCTCCACTCCCTTTGCCACAGCCCTTCCCCCTGCCCACCCCTCAAGCTGGGAGTCCCAAATCTGCAATGCAACACTGAACCCCACCGCCTTCACCTACCCTGTGGTGGTGATTGTTGCTGCTATGTCTGCAGCCTCCAGACCGGCCTTTCCATGGCCTGTGTGTCTGAAAAATAGGTGGTTTCTAATTGTTCTGTGGGGAGAAGACTCAATACACTCCTACCAGGTTGCCATCTTGACTTCTTTCTCCACCTCTTGATACTTTAATGTTTATCTGGATAAGCTTTTCAGTATTATGGTTTCAGTTTCTTGGCCTAATCTCCAATGATTTCCACCCCATCTTATCCTCGTACTCCTTTTATTATACCCTAGCCATTGTCATCACAGCCTAACTGTTTTACTTATATCTGATTTCACTGACTATATGTATCTTCTTTGTTTACAAAAATATCTCTCTACCAATTTATTTCACTGGAGTATTCAGGCCAATACTTCTACCTTCTTCCCATGAACATCTGTAGATTCCTAACTAGTTTAAATTCTAGTGATTCTCTTGGAATAGCTCAAATCTCCTTGTCATCTCTTTGTTGAATTCTTAAGATAAAATGAGACATTTGTCTGTGCTTGCATTTGGACATCTAAAAGCCACCCGAGAAAATCACTTTAGAACCATCTTAAATGACTGTGAATCCCTGGTTATCAGTTTCAAGTAGAGTTTCAGTCCCTATAATTACACTAGATTTTTTTAGTCGTCTCTCCTCCCTGCAATAACTTATTTCAAAACAATAGTCTTAAACCTCTTATTACCTCCACAGTTCTCTTCACTTTCTGCAGGTAATGTTATTTCTTATTTCACAGATAAAATTAGAATCTATCAGTTAGGAACTCCTGCAGCATCTCACAATCATACTTGGTCAACTACCTACATCTGCATCACCTTCTCTTTTTCTCTCTGTCTGTATTTGGAGCAAGTACTCGTCTTCCGACCAGTGCCTGTGCTCTGAATGCTAGTTGGTCCTTCTTTGGGAATCTGACTTTTTTCCAACTCTACTCAATTCTCATCATTGTTTGAACATGCTAAAAACTTCAGCATACAACAAAAAATTCAACATACCTCTTTTCTCCTGCTACCATCTTTTTTTTTTCCACTTTATAGTTAAACTCTCAAAACAGCCAGATCCTTTGACCATCTCCATTCCTATTCTCCCACCCAGACTGTTTTGACTTCTGTAGACTTTATTTTATTGAAATAGTTTTTCCTGAGGTCACCCTGTGTTTCCAAGTGACATCCCTGAATCTCGGGTTACTTCCTAGGCTTCAACTTATTTCTCAGTAGCATCTATTACCTTTGACTAGTTCCTCATCATTGATGCTTTTCACTGATGTCTAATAACACCTCACATGGTGGTAAATATTCTACCTTTTAAATTTTTTTTAAGGAAGGAAAGGAGAAGTAGAAGAATTTCAGAGAAAGAAGAGACATCTTTACTTAGTTCATTTTGGTTTTTCACCCCAGCCCCAGGTCTCATACTCCAGTTCTTGGGCTTTAATAAGAGATCTACACCCAGCATCTCAGTCACTTGAGCCACCTGCTACTCTACCTTCTGACCATAACTTTTTAGTCTCTTTTGTAAGGTCACCTGCCTCCAGCGTTTAAACTTAAAGTTTCTCTAGGTCCTGTTCTTTCTCAGTCTAATCCCCACACTGAGCTTTAGTTACTGATGCCTCCCAGCTCTCTCTTCCAAGTTACTAGATAAACATCTCCTTGTAGGAGACTCAAAAACATTCCAAACAATGTTTCCTCATAAACTTTCCTCCTATGCCTAGGAGGAAAATGCCTATCCAGTTGCAAAAAGCTAGAAACCTCACTCACCCCTCACTCAGTTGCCAAATTCTATTGACTTACTTTTCTGACTATCCTTTTAATCTATTGCTCTCCATCTTCACACACTCCCATCAGGATCTTTGCAATTACTGTTCTTTCCCCACGTCTACTTTTACACCGTCAATATCTTCCATTCATCAGCCATAAAACACAGATGTGTAAAACTTTGTAATGGCTTCCCATTCTTCAGAGGATAAAAACTGACATTCTATACGACTTACCTGCCTTCTACACACCCGTCATTCGATAAGTGAAGGCCCTGCATGGTGCAGCCCCTGCCTGCCTCAGCTTTCTTAGTGGCTGTCGAACTAGAACTGTCAGTACTGCTGGTTGAGTTGAACCACACTTCACTCTCTCCCTTTCTGTGCTCAAACTACTCTGACCTTTCAATTTCTCTAAATCCTTACATGCTGTTGCATTTCTGGGCCTTTGTAACTACTGCTTAATGACCTTCAAAGCTTTCTCATTTTACCTACTGAGCTTATACTCATTCTTGAGTACTTCATTCAAACAGTACTTCCTCAAATCACTCTTCCCAGACTCCAACTCCCATAATTCCTCATTTTTTGTAGCACTTTCCAGCAATTGGTAATTGCATTCTCTGTGAGGTCAGAGTCCATGCCTGTATTGCTCACCATTTTATCATTATCACAGTGTCTGGCATATAATATGTGTCAGATGAACACCTTTTAGTCTCCTAGTCTCCAAGTCAAATGACTATTGACATTAACAAGAAAAGAGCTTTTTATTAGAAAAGACTGAAGTGAAACTGTACTTGACCTTTGGCCTATGATTTAGAGGTGTTTTTCATTCAAAATCTGGCTGAGTATTTTCTGCCCTTAATATTCACAGGCTAGTCAACACCAAAAGCCTCCATCTGGAGCAAATACTCTCTACCACACTAGTTTCTGTAACCAGACAATAAATCAAGGCCCAGTGAACCTCACCCACCAGCAAAACTGAGGAATCTATGATATTTAGTTGACATGTAATCTAGTTACAGAGAAACTGAACTGGGAGGAGCACAGATAATTGATTGGACTGGTTTGCTTCCCCTGAGGCAAGAAGACTTGTGATCTGCCTGACAAGCTAGCAGACCCCCTGTCTGCACCACACTATCTGCCATCACCAATAGATGCAGAGTTCTCCAGACACCTCACCTTCCCCTACATTGCCTCCTGCATGTGTACTTTGTCTTTATATTCCCTGTAATTTTCCCTTCAGTAGGTGACGTGGATTTGAGGTGGAGCAGGTCTCCCACTTCCTCGATTGGCACCTCTCAATAATAAACCATTTCCTTCCAACAACGTTCATCTTCTTGAGTATTGTCCTGTGGGATAGTGAGTGGCAGTACGGGGTGACAGTTTCCACTGTACTGTCATTCTGTTTAAATATCTCTTGAACCCTTTTCTCTTTATCTCCCTTATCACCTTATCAATCCTTGATGAGATTACAGCAGCAGTTAGCGAACAGCATCTTTCTTAAGAGTTGACCTTTTTTGATGAATACAAGTAACAGACTCAAAATAGCAGTGGCTTAACAAACTTTTATTTCTCTTTCAATTAAAAGTATAGTCCAAAGGTGGTAGGGTGACATTGTAGCTGTCTGAGAACCAGCTTACCTGCTTTCTGTTTGCTGTGTCTGGAGGCCTTGCCCTCATGCTTGTGACCTGAGTTGGAGGTTTAGTCATCACACAGACATTTCAAGGAGCAGACTGGTGCAGGGAGTGGTGGTAGAGGGGCATGTTTTGTCCCGTTAAGGACCAAGACAGATGTAATCCTGTTCTCTTGGAACTTAACAGATATATACTATTTCTATAGAAATAGTAATTGTAATTATGAATTTTATAGAGAAGAACATTGCATTGTGATGGGAATATACAGCAGTACACACCTACTATATGTGGGGTGAAGGAGCGCGTCCCTTGAAGAAGTGATTTTAAAGCTGAGATCTGAAGGATGAATTAGAATTAACCAGGGAAAAAAATTGGAGGAAAGGGCTGCCCTCCTTTCCTCCATGTCTTCCTTAGAAGGTACCTTTTATTAAGGCCTACACTGATAATTCTATTTATAATTGTAATCCATCCTCCCACAGATGTTCTTCTGTTCAATACATGAATTCTCTGTTATTCACCACTATCTAATATCTCATTATTACATAGTTGACTTACTTTATTTTTTATTTGTGTCCCCCACTAGAATGTAAACACCATAAATGAAGAATTTTTATGTTCTTGTTTTGCACACAGATGTATCTGAACATCTAAAATAGTGATGGACATGGTGCTCAGTAGATATTTGTTGAGTAAATGAAGCTAAGAGAAAATACTTGGAGTCAAGATCTAGAGCTTGACTTTAGAGAGAAGTGGAGCACTGCACACTGGTAACAGGAAAGAGAAGAATGAAGGAAAGCAAGTATTTTGATTTGGTAATGGGAAATTGAGTTACTTTTGTATCATGCTACATTACATGTCAGCTTAGCTAGGTTATGTAGTACCCAGTTATTTAATCTAACACTAATCTAGGTCTTGCTGTGATGATATTTGATAGTAATGGTTAACACCTACAATTAGTTGACTTTGCATAAAGGAAATTATCCCCAATAATGTGGGTAGGCATTATTCAATCAGTTGAAAATCTTAAGAGCAAACATAGTTTTTCCCAGAGAAGAAATTCTGCCTCAGGACTGCAAAATCAACTTCTCCCTGAGTTTCCAGCATGCTGACTACCCCTATAGATTTTAGACTTGCTGTCCTCCACAATCACGTGAACCACTTTCTTAAAAGAAGTGTCTTTATATGGTGCACACTTTAGCTCAGACAGCTGAGACAGCTAGGGTGTAAACCATGTAAAAACTCAAGAACTTGGGTTCTTAACTCAGGGCCAGGAGGGAGACCAAAATA
>RJWH01006368.1:0-56382 GCA_004363575.1 Solenodon paradoxus
ATTGAAAATTAAAATAGAAATAAGCATGGATGAGGCCTGAACTGAATGTTAGGGAATTTCAGAGTCCCATACAGAAAAATTGTAAGCAAAAGCTTTCAAAATCTGATCTGACACTAAAATCTAAAATGCAGCTCCAAATATAAAATATGATTGAAGCAGGCTACAGTAAATGAAACATAGGTACAGTTGAGTTTAAAAATATTTCAGGAATAGTTAATTTATATGTTAATACCCTTTGTAATTTTAAGATTTGAATTTTATTCTGTTTCACACTTGAAGCAGTGTTTTTATTTCAATCATAACCCTTTGGGTATGTAACTTATTACTGGATTCAAAAGAAAATTTAACATTCATGCAGAGTCTCACTGGCATCAGCTGCATTTGGCATTTTTTTTTAGATCCCATAGCTGCATACTTAAGTTGCAGGCTGGATTGCCTTTGATAACATGGTGTTGTTGGCAGAGTTGGCTTTTTGAGCCCCCAGCCTCCTTACTCTACTTTCTTTTCTCCTTGTGCTATCTGCTCTCCCCAGCTGCACCCCTCCACACCTCCTACCTTCAGGCATCTATCACAGTCTATTCTCCCTTCGTATTAAAATATGTTCCTAGAAGTCACACTAAACTCGGTCATTTACAACTCAGTGTGGATTTAAATCAACTTCCACCCTCTCATAGGGAGCATCCCTCTAAGCTTTATCTCCAATTATGGAATTAAAGACTTTGACCATTATTAAAGGGGTTTCAGGCATCATTGGACTTGTGGGGAAGGTAGATTTTTAGTCAACTGGACCTTTCAGTCATCTCAGAAATTGATGGATGATTATAATACCCACAATACTTAACTCAGTGGCTAATACACTTAGTAGCAATTCAATGAGGATTTTCTAATTGGATAAGTAGCTATCTACTCCTCCTCTCAATAAGTCTTAGGATGTTAGGCTTTTTCTTTGGCTGTTCAATGTCTCCCAGAAAGATATTGTGGGGGCTTGGACATCTTGTGGATCCTGATGAGACACTGAGTTTTGATAATGAAAAAGGTTGCATTATGTGAGAAGATTGAATCTTGAAGGATAATTCAATAAGCAGTCACAGGACAGAATCAGAAAGTTAAACAGACATATATGAATCTTCCAGCATTGAAAACTGTTGAAATTGCTGGAAGATTAGATCATATTAGTCATTTGCTGTAAACCTGCTCCGGCTGTACTTTCAAAGAAGAGTTTATTTCCTGACTGTCAGTCAACTGTGGCCTGATTACAGGGAGCAGGATCTGAGGAGGTCAGAGTGTGGGCTTTGGAGTAATTTCTGATGAGTTTTTCTTTTGCTTAAAACATAGAAGGAAAAGTAAGTGCAAGGTGGAGAAGAGATTTACATTTTTCCCCTTATTGCTCATATGGAGCTTATATTTCCATTTGAAATCTTTTCATGGGAAGCTTTCGGAAAAATTGACCCCTGAAGCAAGCATTATTTGGAGAGTTTGGGACGTGGCTTTCTGGCAAAATACAGGTTTGAATGTGATTAGCAGACAAACCTGATGCTGGCTTTTGCTAGCTGGCTTTCATCCTTAAACCACTAGACTTCTCTGCTTCTGAAAGCTAGAGCGCTAGAAATGTCCCTGCTACTGTTCCAACATTCTCCAGTACATTCTAAAACCCGCTTTCATTGTCACCTAAGAGTGACCCACTCTCTATACATGTATATCAATAATTATAATTTTCCCTAAGAAGTGCTGGGAGAGGGAATGGCAGTTGCGCTCCATGAGACTGCTTATGCTCTATTCACTAAACTGTTAAGGCTGAAATAAAGACAACTTCTCCCAACTTTGGGGAAAGAAAGGGGGAGAAAATAGGTGTACTTTGCTGCCTCCTTGATAAAGGTAATTCCCTTGACCTCTAGGCAACTTTACATTTCTCCATTTCTTTTCACTCCCATTCCTAAGAAATGCCAGTTGCTCTCTTTTTTGAACTCATATTGTTTTTCAAATGGTTAAGGCTAAAAATGTTAATAAGCAGGGGCTTTTGCTCTAGGGCTGTCAAACTAACCCTTTTCAAGTCTGCAAAATTTGTTTAGCAATTAAAATACAAGAGATATGAAATCTTATACATTCATGTTAAGTGGCTCTCCCTTTCATGTTTTTGCCTAACCATAACTTGAGATGCTTTTTAAGCACAAGCTTTTCATTAAGTAGAAAAGGTAATTGTTCTTTTAGAGAGGAAAGACAAAACACTCCCAGTGACCTGTCTTAAGAATCCTTTTAACTAATGGCAATTTCTCTCAATTTAGAGAGAGAAATGTAACGATTCTGAATAATATGGGAGCAGGTCAATAAAAATCAGGAAAATAAAGAGTAACACCACTGCCTTAATAGGTAGTTTTCTGCTGTGAAAAGTTTGTTAACACTTTATTAAAGGCATATTTGGAAATATAAAAGCATTTCTTTCTAGGCTCAATAAAGCAAAATGATAATGGTGAGCAAGCTTAAAGATCTTTCAATAAGAAGAAGGCTCCCTGAAATGTCTAAAAAGTTTGCAGTGCCATTTCAAATAAAAAAAATATTTAATGTAATTTCAAATCTCATTCTAGTGAAGTTCAAGCAAGTATCCAGGTGATTAATACAAGTTTCACTAAGCAGGGCCCTTATTAAACAGAAATTTTTCTGAATTATATTTTTGTAGAGATGTATCAACAGATACCCATGTTCTAGGGTGGAATTTTCTTCAGCATTTCTAGTCTATTGTGGGTTCACTATGGGTTAAACAAGTCTTTTAAGCCTTTTACATCACTGGTTTGGGCTGATGCCATCAGTGGTTGGAAAGGTGAATTCAAGACCCAGCAATATCTTCAGTCTTCAAATATTACATTTTTTTTCACTAATTCAACTTACTATACTGTGCTCACTAAGGCAGGAAATTGGACTCATAGGATTTCCAACCATAAATTTTGAAAAATAATAGGGTTTTCAGGTTAACCCCTAGTTACCCAGACAAAAAAAAACAATTAACTATAATATTCTATTCTCAGACCTGATGAAGAAAAGGCTGCTCATGATAATGTGTCATTGTATTGAAAATAGTCAAAAAAGGTTGCTTAATTTTGTTCTATAATAAATTTGTGGTACTAGATATTAATCTGAAGTGTTTGTTGTCACTTACCATGCACGGCTACCCAGAGCAGTGAATGTCTAACAGAGTAGGTGCTTTAAAAATATTTTTTGTCTAAAAAGAAAAATTAAACTGTGCTGTGTATATTTGTAAGATATTAAACAAATTTTATCGCCATTTTCTCCTGATGTTGTTTCCACGTTGTCATGTATTCCTCTTAGTCATTGAATCAATTGAACTTACTGCTTTAGGAGAACAAATGTATCATTGCTCAGTTATGAGTTTCAAACTGTAATTTTTTTCAAACTCATTTTTGAGCATCTTATGATCACTTAAAATACCAGGTCTTAGTGAAGATAAAGATTCCCTTTATATACCAACAACAAAATGGCATTTCACCATCAGTCCTGGATCAGAAAGAATGGGGAGCACTAGTGTAAGGGGAGTTTCTTCAACTTAGGAAAACAGAAAGCCAGTTTGGAGTTCAGAGGAGCTTAGAGATATTTGGAGTGAAATGTGCTTAGGCTTAAGATATTCTGGGTGACAAAAGGAGCTAGTGCCGCATTTCCTGTTTATAGCTCTTGGGGGTATCACATGAGTGTTATCACTGAGTAGCCACAGTTGCATGGAAATGGCAACGTGATATGATAAGGCAAAGAGAGGGTCCTGAAGAGCTGGAAAGTAGATCTTAAGTTCTCACATGTCCTGGTGGGAGATGCAAGTATGCAAAAAGGATAGGAGAATCAGAAGAGGTCTGGGGTCAGGAAGAAAAGGGAGCTGGGTAAAGGAACCTTACTGTAAGGGTTATGGCAAGGTTCATGGTCATTAACAGTATCTTCCAGCTTTGGTTCCCCAAAGATCAGGTGGTCCTAAGACACTGTTTAGTGGACATCTGTTCAAGACTCATGATATTCAGGCATGGTTAGGGACAATTCAGAAGAAGTCAGAAAAGAACCAGACACCAACATGCAACACAAAATTCCCTTCTCCAGTGCAACAAGGCTCTCTATGTTTCCTTCTACACCCTGATGCCATCTTGGGACAGGAAAAGAGAGAGATTTAGTGACTATATCACCCTAATAGTAAGATTTACTCTGAGTTGATTGACTATTAGCCTGAAAGATACTGAGGGAATTAAGACTCCAGAACAAGATAAAGGCTTATATAGAATATTAAGTTGCTGGTGTTTTGTAATTGAGTCAGGGTGTGTAAATTTATACTTCCTTTAACAAATACATCCCCAAATTACTTTATGAACTAAGAAAAGATTTATCTGCCTTTCCAATCCAACACCAAGTCTTCCTTTTCATTTTTTAAAGGAAAATTGAAGGCAGGAATGATGGCAAACAGAAGAAGACAAGCAGAAAGAGAGGAGGAAGAAACACTTTATTTTGTTTAGGGCTTTTTTTTTTTTATCTTTGTTGCTTTCCCTGACCGGGATCATGAACTGGGAAACTTGGGAATATATGTGGACTATGCCCAGTGAACTAAACCTAGGCCACCAAGGCGTACCTTCCTTTCCACTTTTCCAAGTATTTTTTTCATTTACCTTATCTAGCTTTATTTACATATAATTGACAAATTAGAACTATATATGTTTAAGATGTACAATGTGATGATTTGATATAAGTATACATAGTGAAATTATTACCACAATCAAGGTAATTAACACACATATCATCCATCACCTCACATAATTAGTTTTTGTGTTGAGAACACTTAAATTCTACTCTCTTAGAAAATTTAAACTATATAATACAATTAGTAGCCATAATATATGTATGCTATATATATAAACACACATCCCCAGAACTTGTTCATCTTATAATTGAAATTTTGTACCCTTTTACCAGTGTCTTCTAATTGTTACTCTACTCTCTATCTCTGTGAAGTCAAAAGTTTTTCTTTTCACAGCTTTAATCTGAGAAAGATACAAATGGAAGTAAAATAAGTTCTATATTAAAATGCAGATTCCTCTGGAAGCAGTTGCATCTTAAGATTGTATACATTCATACTAAATTATTAATTAACAAAATAGGTGCCCATTAGCAACTCAGTGAGGGTTTATAAGAAAGTATGGGAGGTGATAAAGACAAGGCACTTTGGGGAAAGAGGTTGCATGAATAATATTTGTCCCATGATTCTTTTCTCTTAGCCTTCCAGGACTCAGGAGATGATGGTGCTATATTTTTTGTTATCAAGTCAATATTGTGAGGTAGTTAAAAATACAATCTTTGGAGTTATACAAGTTTGGGTTTAAATACTAGCTGTGTGACCTTGAACAAGCGACATAACACACTTTGTTTGAGTCTTCTTATCTGTTAAATGGGGAGAATAATAACCTATGGCAAAGATTTGTTCTGAGGAATACATGCCATCTGACAACTTCCAAGAATTGTATCTGAAAAGAGATTGGTACTCCAAAAGTGTTTGTTCCATTTCCTTTGTCAAACTCTGATGGATGTCTTCCTTTGGCTCTGAAGATCTAGTCTCTATTCCTTTCTAGTCTACTTTGTGTTCTGGAAGACTGACCTGTCTTAAATTCTTCCACTCAGTTTCCTTATCTCTCTGGCTTCCATGAGTTAGATCAATGGTGTGAGTACTAATGAGAAATCAGAGGGAAGAGAACAAAATTGGGATCATTATTCCTTCAATTTCCTCCCTGTAGGATGCCATGAATTGATTAGGTCCCTTAAGGAAAGATCACAGCTCCAGTGAGGAAGTACTTTCCATAGAACTCTCTTTCTGGGAGCAGCTTTCTCCCATTGCCCTATTAGGGCCTGAGGTGATAACTCATTTCTCATTCCTCTCAGTATTTCATTATCTTTTCCTCTGTTTTCCCACATCTTTGTAAATAGTCTCTTTATTAAACTCTCCTCAAATTGAGTATGCCTGCTTATTTCTTCATGGGACTGTGATTGTCATTCTCTTACTATTTACAAGTGTCTGTGACAAATAGAAAGAAGATATACTCAGTTTCTCTGTGAAGGCCTGAATTAGCTGCCCCAGTCCTTTCTTTGAGAGGGCACAGTTAGCTCTAGTATAAAGAACCCCAAAGTAAGCATCAGAAAACTTGAACCTTGGCTCTAGTTCTGCCATTAACTAACTAGCTATCCGTGAACTCGGGCAAGTGACACAAGTCCTCTAAGCTCTAGATTCATCTTCTGTAAAAAGGTATTGTATTAGATGAATTACACAGTACCTTCTAGTCTTTATTCTATAGTGATTAAAGTTTGCCCTAGTAGAGTTGAAGCAGACATGCTTAAGGTGTTAACTCACTTAGCTTTCCATACAGGAAAGGAGACTGATGCATCTCCTAATCTCTCTTAAGAAATAGAGGGAAACAAAGAAAAAAGAAAGAAAGAGAAAACTCTTAAAAATTATAAGTGAAGCTTTTAGAACTTCCAATCAATCTTTCTGCCCCCAGATGGGCAGATTAGGATTCTTGACATCTGAATAATTTATTATGACTTAAAGTTCATACTTTTAGTAATTAAGCTTGATTTCTTCACAACAACGGGAGGCAGTGGAAGGAGACAGATGATTAACAGTAGGCATTAGACCAGTCACTGAAGAAATGGGAGCTTAAATGGTGATTCTTCAAAGTGACCTTGGCAGGCAACAGAATTCTGTGTTGTTGCTATGGTTGGTTTGGTTTGGACAGTTTGTAAGCATAGAGAGAGTAGAAAGGGAAGGGAATTATTTACAGACACCTGGACAAAAAGAGCAATTGAGGGATATGGAGAGGAATATTATAGCAAGGGAGTAGTTTGGGAGGAAAGAGTGAAGCTGTGTATTAAGATCTATTTCACTGTCTTATGAACTTTATATACTTAGTGGCACATAATCATAACAACAACTATGTGAGATAGAGGGTATAATTTTAAAGAAGAAAAAGTGGATTCATAGAGGCTCAGAAACTTGCCCAAGATCATCCAACTTTATAAGTAAAGGGAAAATCAGCCTTTGAACCTATATTTAACTGGTTTCAAAGTTTATACTTTCCAGAGACTGCTAAAGAATGATGCCATGAATTACATCTGGTTATTTCAGGGCAGACAGATAGTTTAAAACAACTAATTCAGGTACTCATTCAAGAGATATTTATTGTATGTATACTTTGTGTCAAACAATGTTCTATATACTTGGATACAGTGATGAACAAGTCAAATGAAATTACCTCTTAAGAGCTTACTTCCTAGTGAATGAGACAATCAACAAGTACACAAGTAACAGAATATAATTTTCTAGTACTCGTAAGTTTGAAAAAAATAAAATAGGGAGAAATTCATTGGAAGCTGGTTACAAGTGATTTCTCTGAGAAAGAGTCATTGAAGTTGAGTCTTAGAATTACGTAGAAGCTAGACTAAAATCATCAGGGGAAAAGAACATTCTAGATAGAGAAACAGAAAGGGATAGGAGGGAAGCCAGTGAAACTGGGGAGGGAAGAAGGGAGAGAAAAAGGAAAGGGCACAAGGAAGGAGGGAGAGAGAGAGAGAGAGGGAGGGAGGGAGGGGGGGGGAGGAGAAGGGGGAGAGGGAGAAAGAGAGAGAGAGAGAGAGAGAGAGAGAGAGAGAGAGAGAGAGAGAGAGAGAGAGAGAGATTGTATAGACATGTAGATCCCCTGTAGGTAATAATGAAGGGATCCTTCCTTCCAAGGATGATGGTAACTAGAGCCCTCGACTACTTTCCCCACCTGTGCATTAATGGAAGGATTCTTTGAGAATAAATTTGATGACCTAGGATCCTAAATGAAAATGTAAATCTTAGCTACCTATGAGATGGATCAAATGTAAATAATTGCTATCCTTCATGACAAAAGCACTCTTTAAATGCCAGTTTGTATATGGAACAAGGTTACAATTCAGCAGTTGCCACACCGTGTGTATGTATATGCGTGTGTGTGTTATATTGAGGTAGGAGAGGTAGGTATAACTACAAGATCAGGGAGGACAAGAAAGTGGGTAGAACTATTTGTAAAACTCAGCAGTCCTCAACACATCTCCTCAGCCATCTAAGGGTCCTTAATCACTTTTCATTGGTGCCTGAGGCTAGTTTCCCTGTCAGAATCACTCCTGAATGAATTACAGCTTCCATTGAAAATGAAGGAAAGATGTTTGCATGGCTTTGAAATTTGCATTGGCAATTCCAGTGAATGCACAGGATATATTTATAGGAAGCTAGAAGCACTTATACGATGCTTTAATTGCATCACTTGTGAAGAGATTGTTGATTCAAATGATGATTGAGAGAGATGATTTGATTTCCTAATTCATCCTAAGACTATGGGAGGATAGAACATGTAAATAATTTCATCAGTCATGGAAGGTTTCATCTTTCTAGTTAAAAAGAAGACTTCTGGTTTGCTGGTTATTGATCTGGATGAGGTTTACATGACTATGTTCAGTTTGTAAAAATTCAATGAGTTGTATATTTATGGTTTGTGCATTTTTATATATATGTTATACAATGTAATTCTACAAAATATGAAGTAAATGAAATGCAGCTCTGAAAGTCATTTTCAACATAATAAAGTCAGACTAGTTAACAAGCACTGGAAGGGGATTTTGGAGACTTAGGTTTAGTATAAGCTCTTCCACTAACTCATATGACTGAGCAATAATAATGCAGAGGCTTGAGGTGGTCCAATAAATGACATCCTCTTTTCCTCCAGTTCTGAACTAATTGAGAGACAAAGAAGTAAAGCAGTAGGAGATCAAAAGAGCTTTATTTCTGATGGAAATACTGGAGCAAGATGGCTTAAACATGTTTGCCAACTGGGCTTCTTAATTTTGAACTTTAGAATTAAGCAGACATACCCATCTGGGCCCAAGAAACTCAAGAAAACTGTAAATCTCTTTCATAAGGGCAATTTTATGACAACTAGTAGGACAGAGCTCATTTTCTCTAAAAGCAGATGGATTCCTAGTAGTTTCATATGTCCTGTTCCTGCTCCCAAATTTACCAATCAGAAGGCCCTCTTCCTAAGGAGGAAATGAGGGGTTGAAGACTGCTCAACACTGTTATAATAATTGATGTTCCTCCACTTGGGAACATGAAGCCAAGAGAAAGGGTGTCCCTTGCCATCCTCAACTAACAACAAAAATAACATCACAATGATGATGGCAACTGTTATTTATTGAGCGCTTGCTATGGTAAGGCACAGGGTTAAATGTTTATCCATATGTGTTTTTACATATATTATTTGACTATATTCTCACAATTAACCTAAGGTGATAGGTACCATTATAACCTTTATTTTATAGATGAAACAACCTACCCGAAGTCACATAGCTAGGAAATAGTGGAGCCATGACTCAAACAGAGATTCCAAAAGTCATAACCTTAGCAATAACTGCAGCATATTGAAGAGTAGAGGCTCTGGCATTCAACTGACATGATTTAAAAGTTACCACTTACTAGTTGTGTGGCCTTGGACACATTACTAAACTGCTTATTAGTTTCTACATGGAAATTAATGGAGATGAAAATTGAGTTGTTATTTCCCTTCTCTGGCATTCAATTTCCTTATGTGTGAAATACACAGAATAGGTTAGTATGGTATCTCTCAAAGTGTGGTCCCTGGACCAGAAGTACCGACATCACTAGGAAACTCGTTAAAGAACGATCATTGCAAAGAATCAGAAACTCGGAGGTAAGGCCCAGAAATTTGTGTTTTAATGAGTCCTTCAGGTGATTCTGGTATCTTTAAGATATACTGATATAAATGATTGCAACAATTTCTTTTAGCTATGTAATTCTGATCTCTGAGTTGAATGTTTTCTGTTGCCTCTTTTTTTCCTTGTGAGGTATCTACCCATTAGAAGGGACACTGCTTCCCACTCAGGAAATGCTTACTGTCAGATCAGTGCTAGTGATGTTGGGGTACTGGGCATAGAGTGGTCTTGAAGAATGCCCTTTCTGATGATACAACTACAGTAATTTTGTCTTGGGAAAGGTTGGAAGTAGGGCTTTTGTTAAGTCTGCCTCCTTGCTCCAGATTGTTTCAGTGCCAAGTGAGGTTTAGAGATTAGTGAAGCCCAACAGGGCAGGATTGGAGTTCCAGTTGTACTGTAACAGCTGCCAAGAGTGGTTGGGTAGATATTTAGCACCAAGTTCAGGCCCCTGCAGGATTAGACTTTAGGACACAGGAGGTGTACTTTTCAGTGTGTCCTTGACTTTTCCAGCCTTTATCTTACTGCCTCTGCTCCCGCCCACAGCCCCTAAATGACTCAGGCATTCTGACTTTGTGTGTCAGCTAGACAGGATTTGTTCTAGTAAGGCCAGGACCTCAGAAGAAACAGCAGGTTAGGAATGCAATTTGGAGCAGTTAAGGGACAGTTTAAAATGTGCCTTTGTATCATGTGACAGTGGATAAAAGTCCTCATTAACACCTCAGTGCAGCTAAGGGATAATATTTGGTAATTACATGAAAGGGCTTTTACAAGCTGTAGAAATAAAAGGCGTTATTATTATGAAGAGTACTGAATTAGGCCCTTTGGCAAACCATAGGTTTCCACTGATGCCAGTATAGGGGTTTACAGATGTCTACATAGTGTGATTGGAGGGGTGTCATTTAACATTTTAGCATGGATTATTTTGTCAGTTAACTAGCTGTTACCTTGGCAAGTTAAGCAAAGCCCTGACAGCATGGGGCAGGGGTAGGAAAATTTGCCTGGATGCTGAGGATAAAGGCAGGGGGCCTAGAGGGAACTTTGGGGATTAAGCGATAAATCATGTGTAAACTACCTAGCCCAGTACCTGGCATGGATAATGTACTTAATAAAAAGTGATTAAGGTAGGAGTGTTTGAAAAATTGCAAGCTTGGGGTATTGGTTAGGGAGAGCAGTTTGGAAGAAGGTAGGGACACTGAGCGAGTGGTGACCAGGGGAAGGTTGGAAAGGAGAGAGAAAGAGAAAGAGGTGCGGAAAGCAAGTCAACTTGGCTGACTTGTTGAGCTCATAAGAGCTGTTCAAAGGCCATTGGAATACTCATGCTAAAAGGCCTAGGAAGGCAGTGGACAAAGGACTGATTTGTTTTGCAGTTAAGGAGGTTATTTTAAATCTTTTGAATTTTACTCTAAGCAGCTTTTGAAATACCTGTGTCACACGGAAATTATGCAGGTCAGTCAGTAACCTGTTGATATGAGAAACTGCATTCTCTTTTCCAGACCTTTCTGACAGAGTAATGATATATTGCAACAAAAGCAAGAGAATTAACATGACTTGTGTGGCTTTCTTTTTAAAAATTGTGCTCAGCTTTATTAAAGGAACAGCTTTCAGGCTAAGGCTGCCTTTGGTTGAATTAATACTGGTTGAAACCAGATTAGGGCTCCGCCACTAATTGTGTGACTTGGGAAACTCAATTGAACATCCCAGGTATACCTTTCTGGCTCTGGAGATCTTGTTTTGGATTTCCAAGTTTTGATACTCCCTAAGCTTGCATGCTTCCCCTTCCCTTCCCATCATGGCTCACAGCTCCTCAGGCTGTTCTTAGAAAGCAAGGGAATGCTATAAAGTTTGCGTGTAGACTGTAATCAGGATGCATAAAAAGCGAGACAGGTCCCGAACACCAGTTATCATCATCAGCAAACCCTGCCACATCCCAGGGAGGCAAAACAAGGACTCCAGCAAGGAATTATGTCCTGATTCTCTATACCAGAATGTCACATTACCCTGGTCAATTCCTGCAGATGTTGTCAAGCAAGACATTAAAAATTCTCTCTGTGAGCTTAGAGTGCCAAACATTAGATTTGCTTGCCTTTAGGGTTACAATCTGGACTGAAGACTGGTCCCTTCCTTTTGTCCTCAACTCTCGGATATGTGCTGAAGGCAAGGGCATGGATCCTTGACCCACCGACAGTCTTTCATCTGGCACATTCATCGGGCTCTTCCAGAAATGTCTCTACAAAAGTTATAACCACAATGCAGCAGCAGCTTGTTCTTCTTAGTTCCTTAGTTCAAGGAACTCTTTACATGATGGCTAGGACTTTGTCTGGGAAGCTCTATAAAGCAGTTTTAATTGGGAGTGCCCACCTTGTGGAGTTTAAACTTCACTTTATATTTATTCTACTTCCACCTCTCTTTATCTTTTCTTCACCAGCCCCAACTGTTTGGACACCATAGCAGTTCCTCCTCCCTTGGGACCCTGAGTTTCTCTCTGATGCTCCCTGTCCATTGCAATAACCTTCCCAGTTGCTGTATGGGATTGAGCTTCTTCCTGTCTTGTCTGTCCTCCAGGCTCACTAGCCTATCCAGAGCTACTGTTCCTTCTGCCTCTCTCTCTCTCTCTCTCTCTCTCTCTCTCTCTCTCTCTCTCTCTCTCTCTCTCTCTCTCTCTCTCTCTCTCTCTCTCTCTCTCTCTCCAGGTTTGTTTAGTGTATATTTGGGATTCTGGGATTATCAGTGGAATCATATGATATATGTGAAAGCCAGTTTAGCTTAGCGAAAGAGCATAGTCCACAGTATCAGGTTTCTGAATAAATTGTGATTGGGCTGATGTGCCAGAAATAGGCTGGCAGGAAAAGGATCTTTGAATGTGTTTTTCTCTAGCTCGAATGTCATTCCTAGCTTCTAAACGTAGCTGACCACTATACCTATTATTTCTGCAAAGCTTAGCTCAGAAATCTTTACCTCTTCCAGGAAGCTTTCAGTGGATACTGCTTTATTGGTCTTGGTCCCTCTCTTATACCCCTCTAACAACAGCTAACATTCATTGAATATTTCTTATGTTCCAGGCACTTTACATATACTAACTCTTTTAATATTCACAATTATTCTGTAACTAGACACTCTATTATAATTCTATTTTACAAAGGAAGCATTGGTTAAGGCAGGGGTTAAGCAACTTATCAAAAGTAACAAAGTTAAGAAGGGGCAGAGCTGAAGTTCAATCTCAGGTATTTAGGTTCCAAAGCCTACACACTGCTGCCTCTCCCTTCCCAATCATAGAAAATGTAGCATTCATTTACAATTCAGATACTTATCTGTATCCACAAATACATTGAAAACTCTGTGCAACCCAGGAGTAGGATCTTACTCATTTTGTATACCTGGGACCTGGCACAATGTTTGGTGCAAATTAGGTATGCAACAAATATTGTATGAATGATTTTCATTGAACTAGAAAGTGCAAGGCTTTTGTATTCAGAAGACATAGATTTGTATCCTGGTTCTGCTTAGCTGTGTGATCCTAGTAAAGTTATATTATTTCCTGAGTCTCAGTTTCTTCTTTTTTGTCATGATAATAAAAGATACTTCAAAGTCTCATTCTGAGAATTAAATGAGATGACTTTTGAAGCAATTAGAATATCAAAGGTGCTCAGTATGTGACTTCATTCATTCATTCTTTCCTTCCATCAATGTATTGATTCAACAAATAATTATTGAGTGTCTCATATGTCCCAGGCACTACAATATTTGCTGGGTATACACAGTGAACAAAACAGAGTTCTCACCTTGTGGAGTTATATTCTAGTGGGAAGGGAAACAAAATAAATGAGTGAAAAGGTTAAAAAATAAATATATAATATTAGCAAAAGTAAATAATCACTAAAGAGCTTATTTTATTTGGAAAAGATGGTCAGGAAACATCCGTGGAGAGTGAGGCTCACACTGAGGCTTGGAGGATGAGGAGGTGCTAGCCACATGAAGAAGCAGGAGATGACCATTCCAGGAAAAGAGAATAATCAATATAGAGGTTTTACATTTGGAAACTGATATGAGTGTTCAAAGACAGAAAGGAAGCAAGATGGCTGGTGTCTATTGAATAAAGAACAGAGGATTAAGAAGTGAGGTTACAAGACAGGTAAGATCATTAAGGGTCTTACAGTCCCTAATAATTATTTTGCATTAAATGCAGTAGGAAGCTATAATGAAGTGTCAAGTAAAGGAGTGGCCCTGTGTGATTTTCATTTTTTTTTTTTAAGGAAAGATGAAGGCAAGAATGAAGGTGAGGAGAGACAGGCTGGCAGGAAAAGAGGGCAGGAAGAAACACTTCAATTTATTATTTTTAGTTATTCATCCTACTCCCCCCCACTCCCAAAGCCGTGATTCGAATACAGGACCTTGGGATGTATGTGGACTACACCAGACAGAGGAAGAAGGGTTAACCACTACTCTACCAGGGCACGCTGTGAGTTTTACTTTTAATGACTTATTTTGGCTATTGTGTGGTGTGTACACTTTAAAGGAGCAAGAATAAAGCAGAAGTCAGTTAGCATCTGATTGAAGTAGTCTAGATGAGAGGTTCCAGTAGCTGTGACTAGGGTGGTAGCAGTGAAAATGGAGAAAAATGGTCACATTTGAGATATTTTAAAAGTATAGACATCGTAACTGGCTATTGGATTAGATATGGGGAATGATGTAAGTAGAGGAATTAAAGAACATTCCTAATTTTAGATTTGAACGACTGGATGGCAATCTGTTTATTGAATTAAAGATATTTGGGGAAGGAACAGACTTGTGAGAAAAAACACGAGTTACATTTAAAACATGTTTTTACAGACTGAATGTTCGTGTCCCTCCCACCAAATCCTCATGTTGAAGTCCTATCCCCAATGTGATGATATTTTGATGAGGGACCTAATTAAATTTAGCTGAGTCACGAGGGTGGGGTCTAAGAAGAGGATATGAGCCAGAACACACACATGTTCTCCCTCTCTCTCCCATCCCCACTCCATGTGAGAACATCTCCAGAAGGAAGAAAGCAGCCTCCAGCAAGCTAGGGAAGACGGCCCTTGCCAGGAACTGAACCTGCCAGTGCCTTGATCTGGAGTCCCTAGTCTATGGTTTTCTCCACAACTGTGAGAAATGTATTCTGCTTAAGTCACTAGTCTATGGTATTCTGTTTTAACAGCCTGAGCTGGCTAATGTACAGTTAATTTTGAAATACCTATTAAATATCAAAGGAAGTGTTAAATAAACAGAGTTCATGAGTTTGGATGTCATCAGAGAGGTCAGAGTTGGGGGATATCAATTTAGAAGTCATTTCGTATTTCAGGTTATGAGAGTAGATGTGATTACTTAAGGCAGAGTATAAAGAAAATAATAACAGTAATAGTGATGATAATACAAACATGTATATATGATTTATCATAGACTAAGTACTGCTATAAGTACATTATATATTAATATTTATTATATAAACTCATTCTGAGGCACTGATAGATTAAACATATTGCTTAATTTCACACTAAGTGAACAGCAGATAGAATTCAAAACTAAGAAATGTGGCTTGCAATCCTTTCTCTTAATGTACCATGCTATTATTGCCTCTCAAGAGACAAGAACCAGAATTCAGTTCCAGACCTCTATCACATTTAGAGGAAAGGAAGAAGAGGACTCAGCAAAGAAGACTGATGAGAAAAATACTAGAAGAATGTGATATCATTGTAAACAGGGAGTAAAAATTATCGATAAAGAGAAAATGTTTAGCTGTTGAATATTTTTGACCAGTTAAATGAGAAGAAGACAGAGAGCTTTCCATTGGATTCATCAATATGGAGGTCACTTCAAGAGTAGTTCCTTCCTTATCAGTATTTACTATTTTCAGAAAGATTCCTCTCTTCAATCACTACCTTCTTTTGTCAAGTTTGTTATTACCCCTTAGTAATATAACTGACCTCTGTGACCATGAATTTCACAGACATATTGCACATATCTAGTGAAATCAGCTCACTTCGTTTCCTATGTGATGTATTCTGAGTGACATTCTATGTTGGAACTTTTATTCTGCTGTCTTATTTTGGTGTATCACAGTCATATTTCTTTGATTTTTAAATGTGTTCTGGAGATATTTTCTACTTCTTCAAAGAATTACACAAGATGTTTTCCTTAGTCTGTTTTCACTTGCTCAACTGGTTGATTCAGAGTGGAAAAAAGGGAGAAGATTTCAGACATTTTTTGAATGGCTCATGCAAGAGCAATGTCACTCAGCAATTCTTATGTACAACACTCCCTCCCTGTACTTGAGTAATCAGGGACAGTATCTGAACTCTAAATCTCCCTCTAGCAAAGATAATTATTCCTGATAGGAGGTTTAGAGTTAGGACAGGTCATATCACATAGACTCGTTCCTTATTTAGGGCAGATTGGTACTTAGACAGTCTGTGATTCATTTCTGTTAGTGTATTTGGACACAGTTGAATACATCAAAAGGTAATTCATTTCCAGATGGAGTCCTCTTCAATGGTGCTGTCCAGGGAGGGCGAGTAATGCCACACC
Source organism: Solenodon paradoxus (assembly GCA_004363575.1). Classification (NCBI taxonomy): domain Eukaryota; kingdom Metazoa; phylum Chordata; class Mammalia; order Eulipotyphla; family Solenodontidae; genus Solenodon; species Solenodon paradoxus. The sequence continues at coordinate 16,324 of RJWH01006368.1, forward strand.
TTGGCTTCCATAGGACAAAGCACTTGGAGAGGGAGCTTTCCTTTGCTTTCTGATGAAGAAAAACAGTGCCCTAGATAGGATGCATAAGCATGTGATTTCTCCCTAAAACTCAGAAGAGTAGACAGCAGGAGTCCAGCAGGGGATTTACAAATGTTTATCACTATTAACTTTCTCAAAATGTGTCAACACTGAATCTCCCTGGAGATTTCAGTCAAGGCGCAGTGTTTAAGGGAAAGCATTCATGGAGCTGAATTCCTCAGTAAGCCCAGCTTCTTATTTACCATTCCACATTGATTGAGAGTTCTTAGGAGTCAAGAAGTCAAAGCCCTTGGCTTTTCTTTATAAGTGTCTTCTTCCTGTATAAATGTTTCAGGCTAAATAGCTACCCAAAGCTATTGGGGGTGTTGCATTTTCTTTGTACTTCAACTATTTAATTTTTTACTTTGTATATGGAAAATCCACAGCATTGATAGAGGAAGCATTTTCACTGGTGTTAAAGACAGCAAAGAAAGGAATGAGCTACTATAATTCTCTAGTAGTAGAGTTGATCAGCAGGCTGATGGGAGTGTAAACAGGTCAGGGAGGGAGAGATCTTGAAGGCAACTAGAGAAAGATATTGGAATGGTGAGAAAAAATGTGGGGCAAAATTACCTTCTAGGAATAAAGATGATGTAGAGGAAAAATGGTCTGTAAGATGATGAAGGCACACATGAGTAAGAACAAGTGGCCTCACTCTCTGTTACTGTCCCTCCTATGGATCTGGAAGTGCAGGGGGAGAGCCTCTGTTCTTTTATTCCACCCAGAACTAAAAGAAAGGAGTGCATGAAGAGAACAGAAAGGAAGGCAGAGGGACCCTACCATTACGTCAGAAATAGAAGCATCTGAAACTTTCCACTGGAAAAACTTGGCAGCATCAGACCCTCCTGGGACCTTAAAAGAATCTCAGTTTAACTCTTATTGGCCTGCATACTGCAAGGGTGTGTTGTGCTTGGAAGACCTTGCATTCCCAGGAGAGAAACGTGACCATGAAAAGTTTCTTTCCTATGTGGGAGTTAAGGATAGAATATTCCTTTTTTTTTTTGTAAACTACTTCAGACTCACTGGAAACTTGTGATCATAGTGAAACCTATCTTAAGGTCTGCTCTTCACCTCTAACAAGTCCCACCCTGTCAATGATGACTTTTCCTTCTTTTCGGTTTCCAGGAGAATATCCTTTTAATGCCAAGTAATCAACTTTTATGGGTTTCTGCCTGGAATTTAAGTTTAGTTCTCTTCTTTACAATAATGATAGTTTACTGGCCAAAGTTAGACTTAACTCATAACCCATGGATTAGTAAATGTAACAGTTTCAAACTGATGAACATGAAGGGTAATAGACCATGATTTTTCCAGAACTCTATCAGTGAGTCTGAGTCTCACTCAGGAGGAAGTGGGAGTAAAATATTGCTGGAAAGATTTGCCTGAATCCCGGGGGACTTCGTGCCTGCAAAATTACGTCTAGTGACAAAATCTGATCTAGACAGGAAACTAGAAGCACAGAAAGGTAGGGGATCGGGGGTCACATAACTAAAAATGTATCATTTCTTCCACTTACTGGCAGATCACTAAAATTATTTTAGAAGGTGACACAGCTTTTCATTCTATAATCCTTCTTTGACTCTCTCAACCTCCCTAGGGGCCATGGACACAACAGAGAGGTGTTAGATCGTTTTTGAGAGCAGATTTTCTTAATAGAAAGGAAGGATAGAACACAAGAGTATTGCCTGCTTGAAGGTGGTACTGGTAGGCACTAAGGGAGTGAGAAAGGAAATATTAGAAATGTGAAAGCCAAAATTACTGACTTTTTTAATTTACTGAGGATGCCTAGCCCTATTCAAGTAGGAATTTTAGGAAAATTCACTCCAAGGCAATGGTAAGATTCTTCTTCAAGCAGCCAATGTTCTCAACTATTTGACTTGTTAGCACTGCCTTTAGGAAGTACTAGAAGGGCTGCAGATATTTTGCATGCCAGTTATAGCATTTCTGACTTAGTGGTTCTTTTCACCTTCCCTGCAAGCTTAATAAACACTAGAGAGGTTTTTTCTTTAATTTTCAAAAATGCCAAATGCGGATCACCCTGTTTTGATCCTGTTCCTTTTCCTCAGATATCCATAGATTATTACTAAAAAACCCCAATAGATTTTGGGCAAGTTTCCTTGTGTATACGAGACATTACTAAGGCTGTTTACAAACACAGTTTAAAGAAATGTCTTTTGCCTTTCCTTTGAGGGGGAAAATCCAGCAAAGTATTCCAAGCTCCCAGATCTAACACATGCTGGATCTCCTGAAGTGCCATCCATCTGAACTACTTATCAGTCTCACCAGAGAGGATTCACTGTGCAGCTGACCTGTGACCTTGCTATGCAGCAGAACAGTGGAGATGTAAGCAAGAAAGAGGTCTGTTCAACTAGATACCACAGCCACCTTCATTATTATTTTTCTATCTTGTTTCACACAAAAAGGTTTGGTCAATTTTCATTTTAGCTGAGCTGGGGTGGACCAATAACCAGAAGAAGAACAGTAGCAGATGGCTGGTCAGAGTTCAAATGGGTTTAGGTGAAATTGGGGTGTGTTTGCAACATTTTTATACAGTGTGCAGTGTTTAAGTGGAGGAACATACGCTGAAAGGAGTGAGACTTATTTACTGCTTTCCAAATAAAACATGCTCAGTCTATGGGACATCCCGCTAATAGGCTTTAAGCAGCCACCATAGCAGGAGGCTATGCCAATGCCAAAAGCCCATCACTGGTTCCCCAAGGACACCTGGAAATCCTGAAGCATCTCTTTTATTAACTTGTAAGCAGTCCTGAACCATGAGCTGAACTGTGGTAGCAATAAGAAAAGAAGATGGAGGTGATTAGCCAGGAGAATATTTGGTTAAATACACACTCATCACCAGCAATACTTCTTCCTGTGCCTCAAGTAACCTTTCCTGGTGGAGTGATTGGCTCAACGATAAACTGAGTCAAGGAATGAACTCCAAATATCTCAGATTGTAGCCCATGAGATAACTGATCCTGAAAAATCTCACGCACAGCTGAGATTCAAAGAGCAGGGATTAGTTTAAAACACACTAGTAAGTGTAAGTATTTGGATGAAGAACTATGTTAAAAAAACATGTGCCATGGCTTTTTGGAAGTAAGCATTATTATGATTACAGTAAAGAAAAAGTTTTGAAACGAATCACCTACAAAACCTCTAACAGAGCAGTTATTTTCAATTCTGTATTTCTTTCTAGTCTGCATCCAAATGCATGCAGATTTAATTAACTATTTAATAGCATATGTATTAAAAGTATACAACATAATGATTTTATGAATATATATGCATATATGCTTGGTGAAAAGATTACTATAGTTAAACTTGTTAATATATCATCTTCATTTTTTCATATGAGATGAGAATACCTAAAACCACTCTTAGTAAATTTCCAGTTTTCAATACCTTATTATGAATTATAATCATCCTGCGGTCATCTCTTCAGAGCTCTAGAATTATTCATCCTACAATACTACAACTTGCATACACATTTTTCATAGTTGCAGTCAAATGAGCATAGATTTTATATTCTTCCCTTTTCCTGTAACATCATAACAAACATTTTCAGTGTCTCCTCCTCATCTTTACCAGTCTTTTTCAGGTTTTCACTTGACTTTTTGTGATTATAAGGGTAATAATGCATGATGATTTTAGAATTTGGTAAATACAGCAACAATCGCATCAGGAACAGAGCATCCACAATTTTACTATCAAAAGACAACTACTAAAAACATATTGGCCAACTTAGACTTTTTACAATCAGTGTATATTTCTTCACATAACTGACATTATACTGTATGTATATAGAGACCTAGATATCTTGCTTTGTTTTATTAGCATTATATAATGAATATTTCCTAATGACCTTATGAGTTATTTCATGATGACTGCATAATTTTCCATTGTTTACAAGTTCCTTAGTGTTAGAATATTTGATACTTCCCTAGTATCAATGATGTTTCAATGAGCATTGTATTAAGTAGGATAGTTTCAGCTGCTTCAACTAATAGGTTACCTAACATGTAATGGCTTAAATCTGAGGGAAATTTGTTTCAAGTGATGGAATGAATTGAGTCAAGGCATGGTTATACTTACTGCATTCATTCAGGAATGCAGATTTCTTTTGTCTTTTTCATTCTCCAGACCTGCTGGTAACTGTGTTACTTAAACATTCTGACTCACAGGAAAAGTGAATAGAGCAGGGAGGAGGCATGCCTATTTCTTAAGAGCTCTGGTCCAGAAGTAGCACATACTTTTGCCTGTGTTTTAGTCATACAACCACATATAAGCTAGTGAAGCTTGAAAATGTAGCACAGCTGAGCAACAGGTGCCTGGGAAGTCTATTACCATGGAGGAAAGAGAAAAGATATTTGGGGAGACAATAGTGTCTATCACAAACATATTTGTGCTCATTTACTTGTATTTCGATATTTTTTCTTAGGGTATATTCTTAAAAAGAAAGGCTAATTACTATTCCCTTTAATCCACAACTACTTCTTCATTCTTGCTTTCTTATTTTTTTATTCATTTCTTGACCAACTCAAATGTCCTAAATACCACATTTATTCGATTTTAAGCTACACATTTTATTTTTTGCATTTTAATGTCCCAGAAGATTGTATGTGGCTTACATTCAAAAGTGGGTACATTTGACCTGAAAAGATAGTTGCTAAGTACAATATCGTTTGTTAAATTCTTAAAAATCTGTTAATTTGTTATTCCATAATTATGTGTTTATATTTGATAAATTGAATATTCACTCCTTGTTACTTCTCATTTTTAATTTTTTTGAACTTTAAAAATAAATCTTATTTTTTTTTCAAAAAACTCTCTTGAGAAATTAAGGTGTGGCTTAGAATCAATAGTGGCTTGTAATCAAATAAATACGGTAGTTTCTTTCAAGAAAGATCCATAAGTAATGTATTTCTGAACACTTGCATATGAGATATTTAATGCTTTCACATATGACAGACAACATCCTTAAGTATAGAATTATTGAGTTATAAATGGTTTTCTTTGACACTATATGGTTATGGTTCCATTGTATTTCAGCATTTGTTCAATGAAAGCAGTAATTTACCCCCATTTTATTGAGATAAAATAGACATAACAATTTATAAGTTGAACATGTACAAGATAATGGTTTCAAATAAGTATGTATTACAAATGATTTTTTCCTTTGTGATGAGAACTTTCAAGATTTGTTCTCTTTGCAACTTTCAAGTATACAGCACCAGGATTGTTAACTATAGTCTCCATGCTGTACATTGTATCTTGAGCTGTTATTTTCTTTTAACTGGAAGTAGTTTATAACTGTATCACCTTGTTCTATTTCTTATACTCCCCAACCCTCACCTCTGGCAATCATAAATCTGGTCTCTGTTTTGATATGTTTGAGCTTTTTTAGATTCCATATATATACTAATGGCAGTTCAGAAATTAAGTAGTTACTAGAATCAAGTGAGATCTCTATCAATCAGCGAGGTACTGCCAGATACTCTTATCATAGGTAGAAAAACACAAACTTTACCCAAGCTATAGCCTGGCTAGGGAAAAGTGAGAGTTGGAGGTAAGTAAGAACCATGATTCCATTCTTCTCTCACCCTCAACTTTCCTGGCATTTCCTCCCAAACTCAACGGTAAACTAGAAATCAAAGAAGCTCAAATGAGGCAGTCTACATAAATCATCCTTAGAGAGCACTTTACAGAAGGCAGGAGATGGAGTGTGTGTGGGAGGTCAGGGCAAATAGATATTATCAAGCAAAATAATTTAATATTTACATTTACTGTTTCAGTTAAGTCAGAAATTTGTTCCTTTGAAAATAACCTAATTTTTCTGCTTTGATGCTTATAGGATTCCTTTTTTTTCGTAAAATTAATTTGTTTTCAATTGCTGGATCAAATACAATTCCATTTTTATTTTTTGAGGAATCTCCACACCTTTTTTCATAGAGGTTACATGATTTTACATTTCCACCAACAGTGTACAAGAATTATTTTTTCCCATATCCTCACCAACACTTGTTTTTGTCACTCTTTTTCACGTAGACTAATCTCACAGGTGTGAGGTGATATCTCATTGTAATTTTGATTTGCACTTTCTTAGTAATTAATGTTGAGTATTTTATATTTGTCTGTTGACCATCTGCATATCTTCTTTGGAGAAGTGTCTATTCAGGTCATCTGAATTCTACTCTACTTTTAAAAAAGATGAAATCTTTCCTTTTGCAACAGCGTGCATGGAACCTGAGGTGATTTTGCTAAGTGAAATAATTTAGAAAGAAAAAGAAAACACCATATGGTTTCACTCATATGTAGACTTTAAAGAAACAAAATGAACTAACGAACAAAACACGACAACATTCTTTAGACTCTAAAATCAAAGTGGAGTTACCAAAAGTGGGGAAGGGGATGAAAGGAGGGAAACCAGGATAGAGAGGATAAAATAATAGTGGAGACTGGCACTGAAACTCTGATGGTGGATGTGGTGTGATATACACATTGGAGGAGGTGGTGAATCTATAGTTATGCAACATATATAATGTAAAAAATGAAACATGAATAAAATAAGAGAGTTAAAAAAACTTACCTATACAAAGGTATAGGTAAATTATGCTGAGAATCCTTCTTTGTCAGGATGACCCTCAAAGTATTGTTAGAAGGCAATGCATTGGCTAATTAAGACTGATTTGAATTCGAAATCTGGTTGTGTTGCCTACTAGTTCTGTAATCTTGGAAAGCTGTTTTATCTCTTCATCCCTAAATGATCTTCTCTGAAAAAACTAGAGTTGGTACATAGGGCTGTTCTGAGGATTAAAGGAGTGCCAATAACGTTGTAAGTATTCTTAAATTATTATTAATGCTGTATTAATGGAATGGGTCATGATAAACCAATGTTGGAGTATAATTTAAGTCTTTAACATTTGGAATGTTGCTGCAAAAGCAGGAAATGATAAAGATTATTAATTTTTCCACCTGAAGTGGTTGACTACTGGAATACTCTAGAAGGAAAAACAAGACATAATTTATGGGGATGCTTCTAGCTCAGAACCATTTTTCCCTTGTCTGATGTCATGGGAATCCCTTGACTAGACAAATTATGCCTCATGTATTTCAGTTCTGGGTTCATAAAACACACTTCTTAATGTTGGCTCAGTGAACTACTTGGATCAGGGACTTATTTAAGGAAAGAATTTGATATTAAGAAGTCACCCAAGTGAAAATTGATGACATAGAAGTCAATCTCACTTATGGACACAGATATAAAATCCTAAATGAAATATTAGCAAATTAAATGCAGCAATGTGTTCAAATTAGAAATAATTTTTCCTCAGTGGATTTTACTCTGGGAAAGAAAAAATAGCTTAACATTGTAATCTAAATAAATGTAATTAATAACATTAACATTTTAAAGAAGGAAAAAGATAATTTCTATAAATGCTAAAATGATTTAGATAAAATTCAATGCTTATTCTAATTTTAAAAATTAACTCTCGTTAGAGAGAATGGAATGTTCATAACTCTCTAAAAGTGTTTCTACTGAAAATGCATAGTGTATATTATAATGATGAATATTGAACACATTCTCACTGAAGTCAGAAGAAGCCAGAGTTGATTGCTTTCATCTCCATTATGTAACATTATTTTGCAGGACCTTACAAAAAAAATTGAAAATGGGGGAAGAGAAGAGAAAAGAATGAAAGATAAACAGGGGTATCAATAGTAGAAGAAAACGAAACAGTCATCAATTACTGATAACAAGATCATATGTCTAGAAAATCCATAAAATCAAGCTGCCAAACTATTGGAATAAAAGAATTTAGCACAGTGACTACATATAGTATTAATATACAAACATCAATATCTTTCCAATAAAAACCTCTTGCAAAATACAGCTAAAGGGACCAATTCACGTTACTAATAAGACTGTAAAATAGACCAGGTTTAATAAAACATGTAATAATTGTATATAGCGGTATCAATTCTATGTTACTGAACGACACAATAGCATATAAGCAAATGGGTAAGAATTCCATTGAATTGAAAGACACATGCATTTAAAGATGTATATATTCTCCAAATTAATCTAAAAATTCAGTGCAATCTGAAACAAAATTTTAAACTGATGATACAAGAAATTTGACTGAAATTATTTTGGCAAGGAAAATGAACCAGAATTGCCAAGGACTTTTTCAAAAATAATAAAAATGAAGATTCACTCCTCTTACAGATATCAAAATATTGCATAAATTTATAATAATTAAAACAGTGTGGACATAGTTTTGGAATATAACAGCAGAGTAATAGAACAAAGTTCCCAAAGAGACCATGGTAATTTAGCATGTGCAAAGAAGGTAAAGTCTGTTTTCAGTGAGGGAAAGTTTGAGGAATGGTGATGTGTTTTTGTTTGTTGATAAAAAGAAGAAATTTGTTCTTAAGGTAAGACTGGATATTTCAGAATAGGTAAGAAGAAAGCAATAAGACAAAAGATAAAAAAGAAGTGGAAATTTTGTGAGAAAGTAAATTCACCACAAGGGCTTATTTTGTGCTGGTTATTTTAGAAAACATCAGACATGGGAAGGGCTCTGAAAACTGGGTGGAAATTGCCCTTCTGTAGAAGACATTTAAATACATAAAGAAAAAACTCATTTTGTAAGGATACCTCCTTGCTATACTGGGAAAACTTCATCTCTTTAACTACAACTTAAATCTGCATAATGGTCATGTCCTTGTTTGTTGTGTCTTTTCAATGGTTGACCTTTATTTATACCTTTTACATAGCCATAGTGTGTTGTCAAAATAACTTCATATTATTCAGGTCATTTTTTCATCAGGCTCTTGATTACTTAAGTCAACCTAGTCTTTTCAAATTAAAAGAGCTAAATTTTGTTTACATCCATGTAAGCTCCTATATTTGCTTTGGATAGCTTTCGTTGTCACTTCAATTAAATGGAAAATTAAGTTTTGTTTTATAATACTCTGTGATTTCTTTTTGGTCAAGTTTTGAAAATCTTTTGATATTTTTGACAAACTTCCCAAAATCAAATTCTAAGTGAAATTTTTTTGATGTTAAACTAATCAAGTAGTTCCTTAGTGTCCCTTGAACTTTTCACAAGTTTTGTTCTCTCTTATTATAAAACAATAGATAATAAACTAAATGGACTTATTTGGTATCTTAGTACATGGGGAACACTGTCCAATAAGAATCGATATTAAGTCTCCTATATAGCGTATGTTGTATTTGTATAGGTATTGTGAGAACTCAAGGAGAATTCCCCTGTTCTCCTGAATTTCTTCCCAAGCTGGTTGAGCAAACTAACATCAGAGAAAATTAATGGGAGAAAAGACCAAATTTAAAGACATACATGTGGAGAATTTAGATGGCTATAAATACTAAGATAAGTGGTATAGACCAAAGACATCTTGTGCTAAGTTATTGGAAAGGGGACTGGGGCATCAAGGAGAAAGGTCTTCACATGAAAGGATCTATTGATATGAAAATCCCTACCTCTAAATTTTCACCCTACCATAAGATAAATTTCCCTGATAAAAGTGTTTGTCTGAAAGTCACTCAAACTATCTAAGGTAAGGGTATAGTTTCTTTATAGGCCTGCAGGGCCTTCATTAACCTTTAGTTCTACATACTATATTGGAAAAAAACATGCTCTGGATATCTTGTAAAAGGGTTATGTAAACATTTCAGGGGAGATATACCATATTGCATTAATACAAATTTTCTGGAAATTATATGAAATTCCTAGAAGTCTGGTATGTCCTGGTATAATGTTATTACATATAGTTCTAATTATTAACTTGAAGCATTCTAAGGACCCAAGTATCCAGATTTGTGAGCCAGGGCCAGAGTGGAACAACCAACATGAACAACTAAAAGAAAATAAGTAAAATGCTTCTTCCTCTTCTCTCTTCCTTTCTGTCTGCCTATCTGCTTGCCTTCATTCCTGTCTGTAGCTTTCCTTTAAAATAAAAAATAATACAGGTCTCTGATAATTTTAAGATTATAAAATTGAACTAATTTTAATACCTTTTTTCTTACACTATTGAAGACTTAAAGCATTTATTAAAGCATATCTTTGTAAATAAAGGTGAAACATTAACTTTTTCTCTGTCTAATGCTTTCAGAATATGGGAAATTTAATATTCTTATTTTCAGGGTAATAATCCATTCTTCTGTTTTTATTGGTATTGCAGGTAAAATATGATGACCAGAAGCAAATAAGATCTAAAGAAACTATAATGGTTAATCTTGCTAGACTTAAGCAAGTAGCAGAACATTTATTGAAGTAAGACTCATGTTGTTAACAAATTAATATATACCATGATTATCTTTCATATAAATAGCAAGAATTATATAGAGAAAAATTATGTTGGCACCTTTGTAAATAATATATATATATTTTTTTTGCCTCTGAGGTGTTGCTATATACTATAAACTGGATTAGACCCTGAATTTTCTAAATATAATGAATTTTCCTAAAATATCTGTCTATGACTCTAAATGAGTGTTTTCTATTTTCTCTGACCCTCCTGATTTGGAATCACTGAGAACAAAAGCTGCCTTTGAATCTCCTGGAAAGATTTTGTACCACGTTTTCCCCACTACTCAATGACAGTCAAACTTCATAGACTCAAATGTTGGGTACATATCTCACAATTAAAGAAGTATCTACTTGGCATCTTGTTCTGTGCAGATGTTGAAAACCTGCGAAGAAAATGGATCAGGAGGAGAAGTGGCCTGTAGCAATGTAGACTGCTTCCATCCAAGTCATTGGGTCAAGACTTTATACTTTAACATCCTTTTGTTTTCTCTTTCCTTCCCTTAATCAGGCATTGGCCTGGCAAAATAATGCCTTATTCCACAAGACATTGCTAAGGGTGGGAGTAGGGTGGGGAGATAATCTCTCAGACTGTTGGATTTGCCATTATACTGGTGATTCTGTAAGTTCTGCCCATCACAAGCTTCCACTTGACTTCCAATGCTTCAGTTTCTCTGGAACAAACTCAGTACAGTTCTTCTGTTACCAGACTCCCTAACCCTGGGGCGGTCTGTTTTTCCTGTGTTTGGCTAATAACCTCAAACCCAGGGAACCTGGTGTGTTCTGTACAAAGAAAGGGACACATGGCCAGGGTAACCAGAATAAAACTGTTAGTGTAGGCTACATGCTCTTCAATTTTACTGGCCTCCAAAACTGTAACCTCTCCTTAAATTCTTTAAGATATTGTAGAATCTACTGCTAAAGCAACAGCTTTCAGCAAAAAAAAATTTAGACTCTCTGGCAAATGTTATAGATCTTGATTGTCTTTTAGTTAAGCAAGAAGCTATCTATATTATAACTTAACTATATGCTGCGCTTGGATTAACACTTCTAAAGAAGTTGGAACTCAGTTAAGTAAGATTACCAAGTAAGAAACTTGGCTTTTAAGAATGAATTATTTAGTGAATTTAGTGAGATCTTTAGTGTGGGTCATGGGGACCTTGCCTCCAAAGTGAATCATGACATTGGGAATATTCCTGCTTATCATTATCGTAATAAACTCCTTGGCATGTTGTAGTCTCTCAAAAGCTTTAAATGTACATTTTTATCCACTGACCACCAAAGGATTTCTCAAGACTAGAAAGTCAAAGAAGAAATGAAGAGAATGATTGGCTTAAAGAATATGAAACAAGTCCTGATCTAAATGACTTGTGAATATCACACAAAGGATTAGTGGAAATTGTAAAACTTCACACCTGTAATTGGGAGTGGATCAGATGCCTTAAATTTTGATCAAATTTCTTAGGCTGAGTATTTTATCAGAAGTGGATGGGGGATTGTTAAAAAAAGAAACAACAAATTAGAGCTGTTTATGCCACGCCTCACCAAGACCCAATACCTAATCTAATTGCAGTTTCAGCCTCTTGCAAAAGTGGAAATTTAAACTAAACAATCCTGGAGTTTCCTTGTCATGCTAGTGAGGTAATCTGAATGATAAGATTTGCTTACCTTCCTCTAATGAAAGGTAGCTTTTACGGGAAATAATCCTTCATTTCTTTTGCTAATAACTTTGTCAGACCCACGTTTTGATTAAAACTTTCCAAATTGTGTAATTTCTTGCAGCCCCTTTCTACTTGCTAAAGAATCGCCTAATAAAGCAAATTCAAATTTTAAAATAAAAGTAGGAGTGCCCTGGTGGAGTAGGCTTAGGGTGTAGTCCACATACATCCCAAGATCCTGGGTCCCTGTCCTGGGGGCTTCGGGAACAACCAAGATGAACAACCAAATAAAATGCTTCTTCTTCCTCCCTCTTCCTGCTTGCCTGCCTCTGCTTACTTTCCTGCACCATTCCTTTAAAAAAATAAAAAATGAATGTAAATAAATAAAATCAGTGATTCATGACAGACATTTCACTAAATATTTTTTGTGACAAAGATAATTTAAAAGTTATTCCCCTACTATAACTAAATTCCAGATAGGAAATAAGCATAAAATATCTATATAATACTTAGGCTAATATATACAAGGATAAAGACTTTATAAGCAAGATACTAAAGTAAATATAGAAACCAAGAAAACACTCTCAAATTCAGCAACATAAAGTAAATAAAAAAGGGAAAAAATAACCAAACCTCTGAACATTTGAAAGGGACAACAAAAACTCAGTGAAAGCTAGGTGTCAAACTGGTGGCCCATAGATGCAAGATACTTTGGGTCTGCTATTATGCAGGTGTTCAAGTGTTGGCAGAATAATGCCTGCCTAGTAGATAGTCTGAAAAATCATGAAGACACAGGTGGCAAGGATGTGGCCTTTATTGTACACACAACAGGAGGTCCTGATGGCTGGTCAGGCAAGCTTTCATCTCCGGATGGTAATGGTGGTAGGTTCGGTAAGTTACTGGAAAGTAACCATGCTGATTTCCTCGAACAAGGCATTACTCTGTCAGAACTTACACCTGAACATAGATTTAAATAATATTTTAGAATGCAGGACATTTTATTCTTTGTGTCTCAACCTGGTCAACATCATGCAATTCTATTATCTGCCTGATGCTGGCAACTGAGTTGACCTGTGAAACAAAATGAAAAGACAAAAATTAACTGGAAACATTATTTGCACCATACATAAAAGACAAATGATAAACATCCATAATATCTCAACTGCTCTATAAATCAATAAGAAAGTGACAGCTCATTAGAAAAATGAGCAAGATTATGAATAGGAAATTCACTGAAGAAATACTAATGGTCAATAAGCATATGAAAAGATGCCTTTTCCACCAGTAATCAAGAGGATGAAAAATGAAGCAAAAATAAGATATTTTGTCTGTTATGTTAGAAAATAATGAAAAAGGATTGATAATATATAGGATTGGTTAGGATGTGGAAAACTGACATTTTCATAGACTATATTGGTGGAAATATAAATCCATATGGTCATTCTGTTGAGTAATTTGAGGCTATTATATAAACATTTAAATGCTAATATACTTTGCAGCAGCAAATTCACTTATAAAATTCTTATACATCTGCACAGGGAGAGTTATACAAGGACGTTCATGGTTTTAAAAGGTTTTAAACAACCTAACAGTCCATCTGTAGTGGAAAGATTAAATGATAGTACCTCCTTGCATGAAATACTACTCTGTAGCTGTAAACAAAATAAGTTAGACCTTTCTATACTGACCTAGAGAAATCTCCAAGGCTTATTTTTAGATTTTTAGATTTTTAGTAGGTAGCATAAAAATATAGAGGATGATGCAATTTTATATAAAAATAAATTTTATGCATGTGTTTGCACATACATAAGAAAAATTCTGGAAAAATATACACAGAACTGCTAACATGAGGGTTATCTCTGAGAAGTGGTATAGAATGCAAAGTGGTGGTAAAGAGACACTTTCATTTTTACTTTATATACTTCTGTGTGGCTGACATTTTATGATGAGAATGTATTTATATATTACCTGAGTAATTAAATACTATAGACAGAGAAAGTAAAAGGTATAAATTTGAAAGCTTTTCATATTCTTTTCCACTGGGAGATGAGAAAGTACAGATGAGAGAGACAGAAATATAGGAAATGAAAGTAAGACCAAGTAAGATAATTCTAAGTACCTCAGATCATATATTTTTTAAAAGGTCAATGATGCCTCAATTCAGATGATTGTTTAGGGTCTTAAACAAGTGAGAGTTCAATAGGGAAGGCAGTTTAATGGTATAAAAAACTTCTATAAGAATTAAAACTCTCTATCATTGTGAGAGGACCATTGTGGGAGGGAAATAAAGGTTAAAAGAGAGGGGTTCAAAGATCACCAGAAAGGTTGCTAATCAGCTATGGTGCAGGTGCAAGAATTGGAACTGAAGAGAAATCTGGAAGCTAAGCATGTCAATCTGTGAGAACTGAGCTGTGAAAGGGAATGGTATAAAAGAAAATAGAAGATGGTTGGCTTTGTATGACTACATTGCCTGTAAGGACGCAATGGAGCATCTCTTGTTAAGGCTGGTCTAGAAAAGAAAAGCTGGGGATGGAGCAGGAAAACAAGAAGACAAACTGTAACTTGTCTCTTACAGTTTGCCTCTATGACTCACAGTTTCTAATCAAAGATGTCATTTTTAGTGTAATGACTGCTGCTTTACTTCTGCCTCTGAAATCTTACACAACCTCAGTTTTGGCAAACTCTAAGCTCATGCCATCCAGGAAAGATGATTGTGGAAAATATAGTTACCAGTGTACCTAAGGTGACAAGAGAGCAAATTGATATAGATTTTATTTTATTTAATAGTCATGAAAAGAGAATAGGGGCATTACATAAGTAGAAAGGTAAGACTACGTATTCCTACTGAGTCTCTCCTCATTTTGTAACTCTGTGAACTGGATTAAGTTGTAAATCTTTTTGGTTTTACATTATAAATATCTGGGTTGCAGAGTTGTTTCCAGAGATCAGGGATTAGAAGGAAGTGATCCATATCATTCAGTAGCAGGTACTTTTTGGATTGTACTATGAGACTGTGCAGTGTTTATTTCTGGGAATATAGAGTGAACAAAATTAGACATGGTCTCAGCACTTGTTTAGTTCTTATTCTTGTGGTTGAATCATAAACATGTGGGTATAGGATTATAAGCGGATATAAAAATTGTGATTTTGATAAATGCTATGAATAAGTATGCTATGATAGGGTATGGAGGTGATTGAGTGGTCAGTGAAGAATTGAGCTATAATCAAGACAAATAAGAGTTATATAGGTGATAGATAATACTGATGGTCATAGTGTGATCTGTGTACAGGGTGTATGCAATTTTCCATGCAAGAATGAAGACATTAATCTTCACTGAACAGAGGCTGAGAATGAGGAGCAACTAGGTGTTTATGATGGTTAACTAGTTCAATGGGAGTTTGTACTCAGTAGGTCCCTAGGCTTCCCATTAGCTTGGCAACTGATTTGGTAAGGTTGGCTTTTGGGGTTTTTTGGACCAGGAATTAGCTGGGGATAAGAGTCTCCTATGTACTGTTTCATGGGAACTCAAAGTGTCTCCTCCTCTGACTGGGAATAGAAATGTAGGTCAAGGGCAAATCATTTCTACTATTTCAAAAAGATCAAACAGTTTTGGTTCTGGGAGATCACATACAAAGTGTATACTAGTAAAATTCTTCTTCCAGTATTAACTTAGGGGACATTAGGAGGCAGATTAATCAGGACCCCCAGCTGCATCTTTACCTTCACACACAAATCTTTAGGTTCTTAACTCTGTGTAGGCTCCAAGGGTCATAGAAACCATAGGTAAGATGCTATCAAACCCTCAGTCCTTGTTGGGGATCTGTGTGGAGCCCAGACAAGAGTGAAGATGCCAAAACCAAAATGTTGAGTAGAGCTAACAACTGTGCATGAAAGTCACATTTCTAAAGTCAGGAAAGGAGTAGTATAGTGATGGTGGTGTCTATGACACTTGTCAAGAAATACAGATGCTGTTTGCTAACTGTTTTTTCTTTATTATTGGGGAGATCAAGTGTTTTGTGGAACACCAAGTTAGAGCTGCCTTTGCTATTTCATGTATGTCTGCAAATTTAAGTTGCTGGTTTGTGATGAGATAAGAAATTTGAGTTAGACCAAAAAAGCAACTGTTTCAATTGCATACTATGTAGTTCACTTGATTTTTTATAGAAAGGCCTTCTCAAAGAAGGAAGTGGTATGTTGATATGTATCATTCTGGCCAACCTTTTTTTATCTGATAGTTTATAATCAACACACTTTGGATAGCCCTAGAGATCTCTGAGCAAGAGTGAAATCTAAGAGTCATCTATATATTTGCAGTATTTGAAACCATGGAGCAGATAAGGTTTCTTAGGAAGCATATGAAGAATGAGAAAGGAGACAACCAAGAATAGAACCCAGAAGGATATCAACATGTTTTATAATTCATTCACTGAGCATTTGCTATGCTAGGCATTTTACATGCATTGTCTCACTCAGTCTTCACAAAACTCCTAGGAATTAGATATGATTATTCCCATTTTACGCAGGAGCAAACCAAGGCTCTTTTTAAAAGGAAAGGTGCAGGCAGGAATGAAGGTGAGTGGTGAGTAGGGCAGGCAGGATGAGAGAGGAGGAAGAAGCACTTTACTTATTATTATTTAGTTGCTCATATTGGTTGTTCTCCCCAGCCCTGAGACTTGAACTGGAGACCGTGGGATATATATAGGTTACCTATATTCGGCACCCAATTCCAATATGTGTGGGTTTTTCATGCCACCAAACAATTCTTGCTTTTTCACACTACCAGGTGGGTTCCATACAATTCAACTCAATTCTGACATTATGCACTTGGAGATATCACACAGACTGAAGGCTCAGTCCTACAGTCCTCTGCCCTCTTACCCCATAACTTTATGGTGTGCCAATTTTAAATCCAAGCTGTCCCTGGTATTTCTGGTCAATCAGCTATAGATTGGAGGTTTCAACAATTTCCTCATTAGGTTCTATTACTTTGCTCTGGTGACTCACAAACTCAGACACATTTTGTTTACTGGAGTATTACGAGTTTATTACAAAAGAATATAACTGAGGAACTTGTAGATAGAAGAGAGGTATGTGGAAAGATATGTAGAAATGGTGTGGAGTTTCCATGCTCTTTCTGAGAGCACTTCTCTCCCCAAATCTCTGTATGTTTTCACTAACCCAGAAGCTCTCCAAACCCTATCTTTTCACAGTTTTTATGGAAGCTTCATTTAAAAGGTATGATTGATTAAGTCATTGACCATTGGTGATTAATGCAACCTCCAGCCCTCTGCCTTCTCTAGAGATGTAGGTAAGGGTGTGTGTGTGTGTGTGTGTGTGTGTGTGTGTGTGTGTGTGTGTGTGTTGGTGTTGAGACTTAAATATCCAATCCTCTAATCATGTGTTTGTTTCCCTGACATCCAATCCCTATTCTAAGGTACAGTTCAAATATCACTTCACATAACAAAAGACATTTTTAATTCTGTTATCACATAGGACAATCCAATAACTTAAGGACCTGTGTGCTAGAAACAAGATAAAGATCACCTGTATGTTTCTGATTATAAATCAAAATTTCAGTTACAAAGCTAGTAAGTGGTAAAGTTGGGAATCTAACTCAAGTTCTTTGACTCTGACAAAGAACTGATACTTTTCCCCTTAATTTTGATTACCAAAAATAAACCAAAACAAAAGAAAGGAAAAGAAAAAGAGGAGAGAAATACAGTGATAAATAAATTCCCTCCATCACATGAACTCAACTCCCATCTCCTTGCTGTCTATTAACCTCGTCTTGCTGTCATAGTCCAAAAGTTTATTTTAATTTAATTTTATCGGTTTATTTGCATTATTTCTTCATGTTCCAAATATAGGAGAGTCATCCAATATTTGTCTTTCTCCTTTTGACTTACCTCACTTAACAATATATCCATGAATTCTCTCCATGTTGTCACAAAAGGCAATATTTCACTTTTTATGGCAGAGTGGTATTCCATTATGTATAAGCATATGCCAGATATTCTTTATCCATTCATCTGTTGATGGGTATTTAGATGATTTCTATATCTTGACTATTGTAGATGATAATGCAATAAACATATGGGTACATACATCTCTTAGAGTTCATGCTTTCATGTTCTACATATATACTAGAAGTGAGATTTTACATCACATGATAATTAATTTCATTTCAAATTTTTTGAGATATAACAATATTTTTTTCCAAAGTGGTTGTACCAAACTACATACCAACTAATAGTGCAGGAACATTCCTTTCTCTCCACACTAACCAATACTTTTTTCTTGTCTTTTTCATATAGGCCACATTTGTAGGTAAAAGGTGATATCTTATTGTGGTTTTGATTTGCATTTCTCTAATAATGAGTGATGAATAAAATTTTTTCATGTGCCAGGTTTCCATCTGTATAGCCTCATTGGAGAGGTATTTATTGAGATTATCTGCTTATTTATTGATTGGGTTATTTATTTATTTATTTTTGTTATTAAGTTGTGTGAGTTCTTTGCAAATCTTTTATTAACTTCATATGGGATGCATGATGGTCAAATATCTTCTCCCATTAAATAGCATGTCCTGAAACTATGCTTTTAAATTGCTAGCATTTATCAGGTCACTGGTTAGAAGGAGGGACCCTAAGGCCTCTTAACAGCAATTCCTTCTGAGTCAGAGGATGCTTAGGGACAGAATAAGACTGGAGTCCAAAGTATCTCATTGGACAAGTGGAGTATACAAACAAAGAAAATGGAGTTGGAATGGGCTCATGGGAGGCAGTGACTAGGGACATACCAGAGATAGTTATTAATACCCAAAGAAGTGAATTTTGCTGTTGTTTATCTTTTGATGGTGTGGGTTTGTTGCTCAATTCTGTTGTTTGCTTTCATGACTTTGGTGCATGTAAAGGGTCAGATAGGAATTCAATGATTCCTGCATGTTAAGAAATGCTTTGATCATGTCAAACTGGTTTGGATTGGATGTCGTGAGATCACCCATTTATGCAAGACCTGGAAGAGAACTTCTGCAATGTGGGAAGAGCTCAGAACCTGATCTAGGAGAGACATGAGCATTCTCCAGCCTCAGGATATATTATACTCTTTGCTTTGTAAAAAGACTATGAAGGAGTTGGCACCTATGAAATAGGAACAAAATGGGCAGGTCACTCAATATCTTGGACTTCCGAAAGAGAACAAGCACAACTTTCTGCTATTTTGGCATGCAAGAGAGATTGAGATGAAGAAGAAGCTATCACAGAAACCATGTGCCTTCCTGTGAGCCCAGAACATAAGGCAACAGACCGATCTTCAACGCTGTGAAATTGCCTTAATTCATAGTGACTGAGCTTCAGATAAATAAATGACTCATTCCAAATTTTCTTCAAACATGTACAACTACATAATGCTATATTATAAATTAAATCATTGTCACTCACTATACTTTGCCTGTTATACCCCATTAGGAAACGTAATGGCAGCAGGGAGTTGATCTTAGTCACTGTTATAGCACTATGCCTTGAATAATGCCTGACACATCTTAGGTCTTCAATAAAATATCTTTTGAATAAATGAAGAAAAATATAAATGGGTCATGGATAAGGGAGGAGAAGTCAATAGTCATAGAGTTTGTCATGAAAAAGAAAGAATAGGTGTTAAGAACAGAGAATCTGGCACTAGACTACCTGACTTCAAATGTTACTCGGTCAGTTATTAACATGTAACCTTGGGCAAGTTATTTAATTTGTGCCTTAATTTCCTTATCTAGAAATGGGGATAATAATACTATTTCATAGTGTTTTGATAGAATTGAATAAGCTAATTTGTGTAAAATACTTGGAATAGTGCCTAGCATATGGTAAAAGCAATATAACTGTTTATTATAAAAACAACTATTATTTTGGAAAGATAATATGGAAAAAGACAAAATACATGAAAGGAAACAGATGAACATTTTCCAACTATGTACTCTGCTCCATGTGTTATTTGTACTTGTAGGGGTACAGGAAAACACCCAACCCTCTGAGGTTCTTCTCAGGGTAGCTAAGCATATCAACATCAGACAGGATTAGTAGGAGAAAAAAACAAACTTAATGGCATATGCATGGATAATTTACATTATCATAAATTTAGAAGTAGATGGTACAAACTAAAGATGTATACTCTGTGCCAAAGAATGAGAAAGAGGTGTGGAACATCAAGGAGAAAAGAGGGAGTCTTCACATGAGTGGATGATTACAAATAGAAAAGAAACTTGTCTCCAGATGTTTGATCTGCCTTAAGATAGATTTATATTATAAAAGAAAGATTTTTTCCCTTTTTCTAGAGATGATTCTATATCTAAAGTATCAAGGGTATGGGTAATAGCTTCTCTTGAGATTCTCAGAACGTCAATTAACCTTTAGCTCCACATACCAAGGTGACACATATTGGGAAAAGCCTACTCTAAACATCTTGGAAATGGCCTATCTAGCATTTTGAGGTGGGACAGATTTTCCACACTACTTGATTCAATCCACACTACAACCTTGTGAGACAGGTAGCATGATTATCCCATGTTACAGATGAAGACACTGCATGCAGTGTCATGCAGACCTAAAACTGAAACCTGGGACTTTACCCAAGCTCTTTCCATTGTAGAGTAATTACTAAGCTCCTAATTATAAGGAAGGGCTATGTCTGGTAATACTTATACTTTTATTCTATGTACCTGGTAAATAGTGGACACTCAAAAATACTTGATGGATTTGACTAAACAATGGATAAATACTTTTAAGAGTACTAGAAAAAGCCCAACCAAAGACTAAGGAAGAACTGAGAAAGATGGAGAACACCAGTCAGTACTAGGAGTAGAACAGACCAGGCTGGGCAATCTGAGCCAGCCCACACTGGAGTGAGGATGATTCTGGACTACATTACCTAAGTCCAACCACTCTGGGTTTCTGGTCAGTCACTGGGGGTTACAATTAAGTTTTTATATTGAGTTGATATTGGTTTTTATAGCACTGTATGAGTTTCAGTTTTATATTTCAGCAGCTGTATTTACTGCATTATGAACACCACCAAAAATCTAACTTCCATTCACCACCTTCCAATGGTTTTTAAATTAAAAAGAAAAACATTGGTATATGAAATACATTATCGTTTTAAAAGTGTACACAAAAAAGTGCAAATTCTCTTTGATTTACATTCAACCATCACTTTGATGTCTGTCTTTTCAGAAATTTTTCTATGAATTTGAATATATATATATATGAATAACAACATGCTGTTCAGATCTAGTTCCTTTTAAATGGTTGCTCAGTATTCTATATTCTTTGGTTTGGATAAACCACAATTGGTATAAATTGCTTCTATCTCTCCCTCCCTCCCTCCCTCCCTCCCTCCCTTCCTTCCTTCCTTCCTTCCTTCCTTTCTTCCTTCCCTCTCTTCCTTCCTCCCTCCCTCTCTCCCTCTCCCTCCCTTTATTTCTTCTTCCCCTTTCCTTGTTATGAATAACAGCCTTCCTGAGGATCTGCAATACAGTGCTATATTGAGCAACCTTGCAAATAGCTCTTTATGCTCAAGAATTTCTCTGGATAGACTTGTAAGTGGAATTTAACCGAAAAAAAAGTGCTCATTTAAAATTCAGTAATTTTAACAGCCAAAATTATAAAAATAGAGACAAGAATTAGTGCTCTCTGAACTCATTGGTCTCTGATCTTGAATTGTTTTTGCCTGTTTTTGTATTGTCTTTCCTTAGCTTCTATGGGACGTCACATTTCAAAAAATTTGCCCTATCTCAGCAAGTTACTCTCCTTATACTAGTCTCCAGAAAAATGGAGACAAAGAAATTGCCCTAGTGGCCACATGGCAGCAGTGAAATTCTGACTCCCTGAGTTCAGCTGTGGAGAGGGATCCGGAAGAATGGGATTTGCTATGTTTGGTGATAGTCCAGATGACAACAGTTTTCAATCTTTCCAGTTTAGATGTACCTGCATCTTTAAAATTTTCTTTGGGATCTTGGAAAACCACTCACCGTGAGTACTTCATTATCCCCACCAAAAAAAAAAAAAAAAAAAGATTAAGAATAAGGAAGCCATATATTTTTCAGAGAAATGAAACATTCTGAAGAACTAGTGCCATCTACAGTCCTAAAACCTGCCTATACTTTTCCTTGAGAATTTCTCCACAGGTCTCTTCTCCTTTTGCTTCAAATTTTACCTGTGATTCCTAAAACTTTGGCAGTCAAAATAATAGCAATAATAAATGAGTAATACAAGATTTATAATTCTGTGGTGGTGTTTTCCTGTTAGAGTTTTTAACCAGCCTTGAAGCAATTTCTACTTTCAATATTTCCTTTGCACATATTTGACTGCATTGGCATACTCATCATTTGTATATCCCTAGGGTTTGTAAAGCACTTTCATGGCCAACATCTCATTGTCTACTTACAATAACCACAAGAGTCCTTGATTTTCTAGAAAATGAGTTCAGGGAAGGCAATTAACTTGTCTAAGGTCACACAGACTATAAGTGACAGAACAATGCTTACGCTCAGATCTATTTTCCTTGGCCATTGTATTACAAAATATGGTTGTGTTTGTGAATTTTTTGCACTGGGCATATCAATGTGATTTTAGTTATGTCCTTTTGATTCTCTGAAAAGAAGGAAACTAAAGCTTGTGTTGTGAGTTTCCCAAGTCTGATAAGTTTCTGGTGAATGAGAGAAACAAACTAAAGGTAGAGGGTGTCCGATAGCTATGTACTTATATTTTGAAGAGGGATTCCTCACTTGTGACTGAGAAGACTGAAGTACTATTCAGTAATACATCACCCCCTCTCCACTCTCTTCAGCATGCAAACTGCGTTGTTAGTCGCTGCAGCTGTCATTTGTTGAGGGTACTATGGATTGACCTCTTGATCAAGAGGAGGCTTCCGTCTTGGATGATTGGGTTCTTGATGGGTAGAATGGCTGTGACTGTGTCTTGCTATTCATGGTAATGTTAATGAGTTTAAACTCTAGAGCGTACCTAATCTTTTTTCCCCAGCTTGCTAATATGTATATTTTCTAGATTCTATGTCAAATAATAAGCCCTGTACATGAATTAGCTCATGTAATCTTTATAACAGCTCTATGAATTATATATTATTATCATCAAATCCATTTTGTAGATGAAGAAACTGATACTCAGAGATGTTGAGTAACTTACTGAAATTCACAGGACTAGTGTGTGGCAGAGTTGGGACATGATTCCATGTCTGTCTTATTTGAAAGCTTCTGCTCCTAGCCATTATAATCTTCTCAAAAACTTCTCCCCTTATTTAAATAACTCCAAAAAGAACATCCAAGATATAACACGAAACTGAAATGGAAGAGTGACAATGACTTTTGGCATGAATATTATCTTTTCAAGAATGAATAAAAGGGTTCCAAGTATGGATTGAAACAGAAATTTTGGAGTTTCCCAAAGTTGAGTTAAAATCTCAGCTCTGCCTCTTCTCTCTTCCCTGGTTTCCTCATCTATAAAATGAAGATAACAGCATTAACTACCTTGACAGTGCAGTGGTGAAATGTAAATTAGTCAATACATGTAAAGTATTTAGAATTGTCCCTGGTTCGTATATAGAGCAATGTGACAAGGCTCTCTTAAGAAGATATAAGAAAAATCTAGATGTCGTGTCCTTTCTTTGACTAAGTGGGCAAAGATGAATCCTAAGCAGGTTAAAAAGAGTACTAAAAATGGCAAACTTATTGTCATTGCAAAAGAACTCTTATTTATGTGTGCCTATTGAAGCAATTTAGGGGTGTATTTTCAACTATTTTTTGTCATTTCTCCCCTTGGGCAGATATATGAACTAATCAAGTTTGCTTTGTGGTGATATCCCTTTTGCTACCCTACTTAGGCACTCTGTATTCTTTTGTACTCTTTTTCCTTTTTTTAACCACCCCTCACTCCCCATCCTGCCCTAGGCCCCATCCATATCTGTGCCTGTGGAGGGCGCCAAACACCTCTACTCTCATTAAGGAGTCTCTGCTAAAACTTGCTCCATAACTTTGCTTACATTTGAGCTGTACGCTAGATATTTATTCTAAACTCAGGGTGAAATTTCAGGCATTTATCAATGAGCATAAATGCATCATTTAAACTTCAGGGCTTTCAGGAGTCTCTTAAGTCACAGCAAATTTTCAGTAAGTCAAGTCCTTCTCTACCACAAGCTTGTACATGGTTATGAGTGGGCATATTCTATGAGGCTCCCCAGGGACCTTCCCTCTTGGATAGCAAGAAGGAGAGACTCACTCCCTTGCTCATAGATGTGGTTCAAGAGTCAGGTTTTGGAAACACAGCCTAATCCACATTATCAGGCTGTCAAGAGAATAAAATCCCATTTGGCTTAGTAATTGTTTTCTTTTATTAACTTTTTAGTGAAAATTTTCCTTTCATTGCAATTAAACTCAGTGATTAGAATCTCTAGAGTTTGCTCTTTAAGTACCAGCAAGTGTTAAAGTATTTGGGGCTATGAAGAAAACAGCAGTTTGAGTTGTTGGTGGAAAGGGAAGGTTTGGGCAGGTCCTCAGCCTCTAGGGCTGTTGATTTAGAACAGGCATTAGGTGCCCAGAGAGACTTGGGAGAAAAGGTGTTTATAGGGGCCATTAATGAATCCATAGGGGAGACAGAATTATTTCTCTAATAACGTGGTCCATTTATTTTTAAGATCATTTGTGGGTTCCTTATATCTTCTAGTTTGTGGTGGAAAGAAAGGAAAAGGAATATTTTTATCCTTTTTCCTCTTTGGATTTTGGAAAAGATTACCCCGACAAAGACATGAAGACTCCAGAGAAGTAATATAGTATCATAGATATGGAAGTAGCCTTTAAAAAGTTAATAGGAGAGACAAATAACTGATGTTATTAATATATAGTTTTTAAAGATTCATAAGAAAAATCACAGCTGACAAAAAGAAAAAAGAGATAATGGTTTACATACATAAAGACAGAAGAAATGAAATAAA
This sequence comes from Solenodon paradoxus, assembly GCA_004363575.1. NCBI lineage: Eukaryota > Metazoa > Chordata > Mammalia > Eulipotyphla > Solenodontidae > Solenodon > Solenodon paradoxus. Next base: position 41,388 of record RJWH01006368.1, read on the forward strand.
ATGGTCAATAGATAATTTAATTAACAATGAATTTATATGCTCCACTAATACCTAATACAATGACAATAATTAAAAAAGTAAAAGCAAGTTATCATAGCTAGTGTTGAACAGGTTAAGGGAGAAACAGTTCTAGTGCCAGCATAAATTGGTCTGGATTTTCTGAAGGGCAATTTGAGTATATATACCAGAAGTTTTAGTATGTGCATATCTTTTGGCTTAGCATTTTCAGTTATGTATTTATCCTAAACAAGTAATTAAGAATGTGCAAAAAGATATAGTGACAAAAACAATTGTAGCAGCAAAAACTGGAAACAACTAAATATCCAAATATTGGAAACCAGTTAAATGAATTATAGCATAGGCATAGGAGAGAAAATTATGTAGCCATTAAAATTCTGTTTTTGAAATGAGAAAATGCTCATGAGATCATAATATTAAAATAAGGAAGTAAGATATGAAGCAGTATATGCAGAGTGTGATCCCAATTTCATAAACACAAGTATATTAAAAGACTAGAAGAAAATACACTTAAATGTTAACAATAATTATCTCTGGGTGGTGAGATGACAGACAATCTTTACTTTCTTCTTTTTAGAGTTTTATGTCTTTTTCCAAATCTCATACAGTGCGTATGTGCTACTTTTATGATTAGAAAAAACAAAGCAACAGAGAAAGAGTATTAAAAAAAAGACATTTACGTTTGTCTCTGAAAGCTAATCTTTGATTCAATTTTTTTCTCTTCAAATTCAAGCAGTCATTTCCTTTAGGAAATGAGTAAAACCCTTTTAACTCTCTGGTGGGAGAAATTATATAAAGGCAATTTTTTTCTGGAGTAGGGAGAATATCCCAAGATAAAAATATTCCAGTGGAGTGTATATATTCCAGACTGACCCTTCCTACAAAGGTTTTATGTTACTTTTTAAACTGCTCTGTCGAGATATAATTCACATGCCATAAAATATACAACTTAGTGTTTTAGTAAATTCACAGGATTACATAGCTATGACCATCTAATTCCAAAACATTTTTATCATACTAAAAGAAGGGTCGCACCTATCGACAGTCACTCCTCATTCCTCCTTCTCCCCATCAACTGCCAATCACTAATCTGTTTTCTGTCTCTATGAATTTGCCTATTGTGGACATTTCATAGAAATGGAATTACACAATAATGTGAGTTTATGTAAGCTTAAACTTAGTGTAATGTTTTCAAGTTTCATTCATGTTTTAATGTGAATCAGCACCATATTTCTTTTCAGGACTGAATAATAATTGCATTGTATATCACATTTTGTTTATCCATTTATCAGTTGATGGACATTGAGTTGTTTCCAGTTTTCAACTATTATGAACAATGCTGCAATGAACACATGTGTAGAAGGTTTTGCATAAAATGTTTTCATTTGAGTATATAACTTGGGATAGAATTGCTAGGTCATGTATTAACTCTATGATTTATCTTTGGAAGAATTACTAGTTTTCCAAAGAAGTTGTACCATGTCATATTCTCATATGCTACTTTTCATTTAACAATTCTTACATGTGCCCTAGGAAATATGTACAAAGATAATCATACGTAATAGCAAAATTGCAAAATATAGAAACAACCAAATATCCACAATTAAGGAACTACTTAAGTCAGTTATGGTAACTTTAGATTATGGAAAACTATATATCTGCCAAAAAAGATTGATGTCCTATCTATATTCTTATTGGAAAAGATAGCTAAGATATAGTAAGTTGAAAAATTAAACTCTAAATCAGCATATATATTGCTATTTGTATGTGTAAAATTAAATTATTATACAAATACTTGTATATGCATAGAAGACTTCTGGAAATATACGTAGGAAATTGGGAACAGTAGTTACTGTTGGAGAATGGGGCTGGAGAATATTGGTGGTAATCTGAAGTGTGATGTTGGCTGGTAGTTACTTTTCAAGTGAAAATCTCCTGTCATTAACTAAGTGAGGTGTATTGTTCTATAATTATAAAAAACCTTACAAAAGCCTGAATTAGTAAAATTTAGCTTTTTATTTATAATTTTAATTCTTTACTGAAGTAACATTGGTTTATAACGTTAGATAGGTTTCAGGTGTACAGCATTATATATCATCTGTATATACTACGTTTTTCTCATCATCGAAAGTCTAATTCCCATCCATCACCATACCCATTTGATCCAATTTGTCTTTCCTCCTTCCTCCTTTCTTTCTGGTAACCATTATTTTGTTCTTATAGCCCAAGAGTTTGTTTTTGTTTTGATTAAAACTTAGTGTTTTCATTGATGTAGACAGTTTGATTTTTATTATGCATATACAAGTGCAGTGGGAAGGAAGAGGATATTTAGTAGTTTCAATAATATCTCAATAATGTTGCAAAACCTCCTCTCCAGTAGCCCAGAATTCCTTAATCTCACATAGGATACTAGGTCAGTTTTTAACCCTTTTAAAAAATTTCGTACAGATGTATAAATGTTTGTTAACATGAAACATGCTTCTAGGCAAAATTTATGGCTTGAACTACTTCAGAAAAGCAGAGTCCTTGAGATTAAAGTAGAAAAGATTGCGGAGACAGTATTGGGATATATTTGTTGGTGACCAATTTTTGATAAATTGCATTTTCTAAAAAAAAGAATTCATCAGAACAGTTTGTTATGTAACAGAAAATTCTAAAACCATTTCTGGGTTAGAAAAAATTTACTTGAACGATGTTAAATTGAATCAGTTTACAGAAAACAGATTTCTGCTTTTTAAAGAAACTTGCATTAAAAGCATTTTGATAGGAACCCTTGTGATGGGAAGAAGGCAAGCATTAGGGTTTATAGTATTTACTCATTCTATTCATGGGAAAAAGTGAGTGGCCTTAGTTCTCAAATTAAGAGAGACACATGAGATTAACAACTGTATACATTACGTATAGTCAGGCTGTGACTTGCTCTGTTAAACGTCTTTACAATGGATTATCTCTATTAATTCCTTTCAACTTGGTTTATATACCCTCTTTAATTCAATTACTATAAGAAACTTAATCAAGTTTTACTGTGTGTCACGTATTATACAGATCTCTAGGGTGGATATAATTATAAATGAGAGTTGGTTCCTACCCCAAAATAATTCATTTGGGAACTATTTACAGATAATTTCTTAAAATTCGCCCTTTTTATTTTAAGGCATATTTTGCATGCACAATAGTGGTTATGTTTTTGTTGAGTTTTAAAGACTTAAGATGCAGCTGGAACACTAATTAAGCTGTCTAATTCATCTTAGGGAAGCTGTAGCAGTCACTTGGGGAATGGTCCATTGTGGAGCTAAAGCATGTGCTGCTATGCTGTAGGCAAGATAATTTCAACTGTGTTCTTCTGCCTCTGGCTTTCCTTTCAAAAGATCTGGAGTCCCCCACGTCTTAGAAAAACTATGTTTCAAAAAAGTTTCCTAAAAGGAAAGTTTTATGAAAGGAATCCTCTGTTCCACTGACCTCTTGTAGCAAGTATATGAAATACATGCATTTTGATGGGGGGAAAAAATGGACCCTAATCTTTCATATAATAAGATAGAAGCAGAACTATGTCAAGAATTATTACTCCTTCCATACCATGGTAGCGTTTTACTAGTTGTACCTAAAATCAATTTCATTTGATAAACAACAACAAACCCTCTGGTAGAGGTAATTCACAGCAAAGAAGGACTTTAGCTCTGGTGTGTCACACACTTCTTGATGTAGGAGTAACAATTCCTAAAACTTTAACACATATACTGTTTTTCATCAACATCAGATATCCTTGAATTTACAGGCCTCTTCTCAGACATTTTCTGGTGACAACTGCACAGTTAATTGCAGTATTCTTGATTGAGAGAAACTAACAGCACTCACTAAAGGGGATAGCAAAGTCTTTTCCTTAGTTGACGGTGTTTTCTCAGTTGGAGTTTCCACTGAGAGTGGGATCTACATTCTGCAACTAGTCATTGTAACTAGCTGCCTTATGAGGAGGTGCAAGTGCAGTGCCTCCAGTCCATGATTTGTTAAATGTCATAGCTCAAGAATCCTAAAGATGTAATTAGTCATTGTTCTAGGAACTTGATTTGCTAGGGATGGGGCCTAAGCAACCTAAATTCAAATCGAAGAATTACTGCAGGTCATCATATTTGATATGTAACGGAGAGCATGGTGGCAACAATTTTCTGAATCTTGGGCATCTCATAGAGGTAATTTGGGTTAGGAGTCTTTGCCAATGGCAATATGATGTTTGGTAATCAAATATGCATGAGGGTAAACTGGGAAAGGGGTGGTGAAAGGAGGAATCATTTTCTTACAATGAATCGATTTCCCTAGGTGTGGCTCTTCCTAGGTATGGAAACTTGGGTAAGGTACCTATCTTCTCTAAGTCTCAGTTTTCTCATTTGTGCATTTAAAATAATGAGGATAGTATGTAAGAGTCTGTTATAGAGTAAAGCAATTGGAGACAAAGTTTGGGGTGCAAGATGTTAATTAGGGATCAAAGCCTGTGAAAGGAAGGAGTGACATTAGGCAGAAGTCCAATTAGATATTATCAAATTATACTACCGGACAGACAAAGCTTCAGCTAACCATGCAGGGAACTGAAGGAGAGAGTATTGCCCTTCTGGGTAATCCCCAAATAGTTAGGTCTTTATAACCACACCTTGTTCAGTCACTGGATACTGACTTCCCCAGGAAAGGGGTGATAAGCTAAGCATCTCTCTGCCGTGGAAAGCTGGAGGCTGCTCACTGATGACTCCCTGTAGCTGAGCAGCAAGAGCTTCTTTGTAAGGGGATTTGTGTAGCACATCTCTGTGTCTAGATAAGTAACTGTCATTATAAATTTCATCTGTGTAAGTATTATAATTCATAGTATCACTTCCTTTTTAAAAAAATTATTGAATGACTATTGCATTATAATAGTATATATATATTTAAAGTGTGCATAATTATAAATCAGCATCTGTATAGAGCATAACTTTCGGTGATACCTGGAGAGCTTTCTCTGCATATTTTTCCTTATAAACACGTTGTAATAAGGTCTCATATTTTAACCAAGAAAATGAGGTTTAAGATCTTCATATTTGCCTTTGCCTTTGCCTAAAATGCTGTTGCTTTGAGCCTTCCATGATGGTGATAATAATCACAAAGAAACTCAAACCATACTGTGTGTCCCTTCTAGTCCTTATTTCACTTTCATTTTTGTAACATTTACATTGTTTTCCCTAGGAAAGGTCTCTGTAAATGTCAAGTTTCTTAACCTCTTACTCAAGTATCTCTATGATCCATTTTTCTACAACTTAACTTTGTACATTTCCAACTTCTCTACCTCCAGAAGATTGAAGTCTACTGTTCCTGATACCATTTATTCTACTTTCTTGTTTGCCTTTCACTTATTCAAATATTCCATATTCTTCCAGGGGGAACTCAGATGCATGCTCAGGATCTACTTTAGCTCACTCTAATTGCTCCCTTTTTTGAATTTATAGTTCTTATGCTCATACCTATTCATATCATAAAGCCTCTTGTTTTACTGCCATATATTATTATTGCATTTATTATACATATATTTATTGAGCATCTTCTATGTACCTGGCTCTGTTCAAAGAACTAAAGCTATAGGTATAAAGAAAGATAGGCAAATTGCCTTTCTTAAGGGGAATATATTCCAGTAGGTGGAGATAATAAACAAATGAAAAATTGAGATCGTTTTGGTAATTGTAAGTAGTATAAAAGAATAAAATAGTGACATAAAGGAGCTTTGTGGTTACTATTGCAGGCATAGAAGGCTCTAGGAAAAGACAATTTCAGGTCAAGGGAACAGCAAATATTAAGACCCCTTGCCGCCTGAGTTTGAGTTTAGAATCTTACTACTTAAAAGATTTATAAGGGAAAATATACAGAGAAAGCCAGCTATGCATCTGACTGTTGGAATAGCTGAATATTATAGTGGTGACTGCATACATTCCTTCTTTTATTTGCTTTAAAAATTGAGAATGCTATAGAAATGGGTTTCCAAAATATTTCACTTTATTATCACAATTAACTTTCAAGTTTGGCTATCCCCATTTTTAATGAAGAAGTTGAGTGCTTAGATGGCTTGTTCACAATCATGTATTTCATGTTTGTTGGGTGTGTCTCATTTTCCCCACCATAATGGAAACCGTTTGTTTCAGGGATCTTGAAGTGAAGGTAAGGGAAAGAACTCTGGAAGCAGTCACATGAGAGTTCCAGTCCTGACTTTGCCTTTTACTAGCTGTGTTCGAGTCATTGTTCAAGTCATTTTATACCTTGTGCTTTAGTTTCTTTTTTTTATAAACTAAGGATAATAATACCTCAGAATTATTATTCTACAGTATGAAAAAAACAATGCATGGAAAGCCACTAGTACAGTGTTTGCTACATTAACAAATGGTCCCAATGTTACTATTGCTATAATGAATCTAACAATAAATATTATGATACACAATGGTGAAATAGCAATGTTTCCCAAGACCCTATTTCTCAGGGAGTTGTTTACTCCACTTCTGTTACACGTATGGCACTATTAGCTGTTTGGTAGTATAATTCTCTGAACTAAAACAACCTCCACAGCTTATTACACAAAAGGTCATTTGAATTGCAGTGCTTTTGTAAGAGCTGGATGCAAAATAACTTGTAAAAACTCAGAACCTAGTATATAACAGATCCTTAATTAATGTTTGCTATTTTATAAACGTTTTTATTTCTATATACTTAAGTTGTCTAGCATTGTACTGAGTGTGCAATAATATCAAATAAAAATGAATTACAATTGCAAAATGACCTTGTTCAGTTGCAACCAAAACTAGGCTGACCACATTTCCTTGAGACAAAAACAGGACCCGGGGATAGCAAAAATGGGATAGGATTATGCGCTGGACTATGCACTTGTGTCTAATGGGAGGGAAGGAGGCAGAGCAATCTGAGCAGAAACAGAGCAGCCGGACTAGGAACAAGTAAATACTATGTGATGCCAACCCACCAAAGCATAGTAATAATGTATGGTATGGTGGGATTTCATAGAAACGGCCAGTGCCCCTAGAAAGTGTCTTGATCCTTTAGGCGAAAACAAAATTTGGTGCCCCTCTCTGCTCCGCTCTAAATGTCCTGCCTAAAACACATGGCACTTTACCATCCCAGTGACAGTAATGCTCAATAACCCCCACAGTCTCAGAGATAACCCCCTTTGTACTTACCTGAAACCTCATCATGCTGTGGTTTCTGCTCCATTTGAAGAAATAGACTCACGAGAGTTAAGGGGGAACTCCTCTTCCCACAAGGCTCCTGTTTCCTCACAAGCAACTCCACCTACAACAGTTAGCACTATTAAGAGTGGTCTTTAATGTATGGCAAAAGGGGCAGCTGGTTTGGGGCCCCTCTAAAAACTGGAAGCCCAGGCAACTCAACTGCCCCTTTTGCCCCCTCTTTGTTAAAGATGGCGCTGATTTATTAGAAACAGGGCAAAACTGACTTTCATTTTAAAACCACAGGCCAGCTGGGAAATATGAAAAAAGCGGACAACTAAACAACAGTGGTACTATCCATTTAAAATGCAACATATGGTTAGCCTAGCTAAAACAGAGGCAAATGAATTAATTTTGGACTTTGTCTCTGATTGTTTCCTAGTATTCTCATTGCTATTTTACCACACCTACACAAGGAGAAACTATGCTTTCTCTTATATCCTGCCCCCACTCCCCATTCCCACTAGCCAATTCCTTGTACAAAGTAAGCAATTAATTAATAAATGTTGAATGACTTACCCGTTCATATTATCTAAAGTCTCAATTCTAAAGAGATCAAATTTCATGATACCTTAATGACTTACACCTACATTGCTGTCAATTTTTGAAGGGGAAACTGAGTCTGAGGGTTCTGGAAATGTGATGATGGAATTTTATGATTCTGGTTTGAATTCAATACATGACATATAGCAGGCACACAATACAGAGCTGTTGAAAAAAATGAATGAATATTGAATTAATCTATCCATTATCCTTGCCACTAGATGCTTCTCCTTGTCACCACATGTCAGAACAGGGAAGTCCACAGCATTCATTTCTTTGTTTTTCTAGTGCTTAGAGCCATAAGCATTGCTTAGAGGCTCCCTTGGGCAATGGCGTCCTAGTTGAATGCCATTAGGCAAGTCTCTCAACAGAAGCAATTTGGCCTTTGGGTCATCTACTGTCTCATTTCCTCATGACTGTTCTGCCCAAGGCAGCAAGAAACAGAATCTGTTCAGCTTTGGCTGAGTGGGCTTTTGTGCCTGTGGGTGCAACCTACCAGAGATCCAACAGGGTAGGGCCACTCTGCTACCTCCAGAGACAGTAGGCCCTGAAAGTGTGCTGTGATTGAAACTGAGATCTTTTTTGACCTAGCTGTGGAAACGGGTTAACCCTGTTAGGTCTGTGCCTGGAGAACTATAAATAGAATTTAAGTCCTTCCACCTTAAAAAAAAAAAAAAAAAAGCATTTCTTGTCAGGATAACTATGTGTTAGTGGTCTGGAAAAAGAGGAGGCAATTCTATTTTAAGGATGTGAGGCATGATTTAAAGAGTTTTCTATTGCTTATAATAGGTTTTCATTTTTTTCTTATTGAATTTATTAACTTCTATGGCTGTTGTTCAAGCTCCTGGCTAGGAGGGTGTGTGTGTGTGTGTGTGTATGTGTGTGTGTGTGTGTGACCTTTTAACTTTGTAGTATTTAATGCAAATGAAATTTAAGGGGTGGGGGAGCAAGTAAAACCAACCTAATGACAATGAAATCATTCTCTAAATAAGTTTACAGTCAAATATCTTTCTCAATAATTTGATTTGTAGGAAATGGCAGAGTGCAGCATTTTATACAGAAGCTTTTCAATAATTCATCCTCATCTCAATGATGTGCAAGTCTTTGGCTGGGTTGGTGAGTGCAATATGTGCTTTGGCACGGGGGAAAAATTTATTTGAGCCCTGAAATCAATGCACCCCCTGTCTGACCCACTCATCTAATTCTTTTCTACCCCTGTGACTAGAGGCTTCTCAACCTTACTTGGCTTTTGTAGTAACCCTTTTTCAGGGTGCTAGAGGCATTTGGATATTGTGCTTTCTCCGCATTAATTTTTTGGAGATTTATATTTGTAAAATCCTTGATATGCTATCCAAAATGATGAAACTGTAGAAACAACTCGAAAACTGGCATTTCCCAGTGTTAGTTTTGGGGACATAGATGAAATGGAAAAGAGTAGAGAGTAGCAATTTGGGGACAGGTCCTGTACTAATTGAAAAGATACACTTCTCAGAGTCACAAGTTCAAAGGAAGTTGACTATACAGGGAGTAAAGCTTCCAAGAGGCGTTTGAAACCCTCCAGGCTTGAGTTACTTTAAACGTGGTCTTTTCTCCCTGAATTTACACTCTTATGGCAGAATTTACGCTTGTGGTGGCTCTTAACAGACCATCTGTAAGATGGACTTGGGTCTTGTGTGGGAGTAGAGGAAATTTTTATCCAGTTAGTTTCTGGTTGTCTTTTTTTTTTAATGGAAAATGGAGCAAGAGGAAGCAGAATAGAGGCAGTAGGTGGGTCGGGAAAAAAGTGGCATGACAAACCCAGTCATCTCAATTAGAGTCCCAGAGTCTTTAGGCAGTAGTGTGCTGAGGCTTTGGCACTGAGAACAGCCAGACAGTGATTACCTCCTTTGTAATAACAGACAGGAGACATGAAGTTTGCTATTGTGCTGTTGCTGCTGCTCTGAAACTTTGTGAAGCCATTGATCTGACTTCAATGAACCATAATACTATTGATTTGGTGTCATATCACTGGTAGGCACTTGAGTGACAGCCTGAGTGGATGGGATGTTACATTTAAATTGTCCTTTTGTTTGCTTTCTAGCTGTCAAAACCTCTTGATACAAAGTGTGCTGCCAAGTGCCTGTATAGTCCTTAGTAGAGTTCAAGTGCCAAGAACATGTGTTGCATCATTAAACGAAACGGGTGGCCTTTGGCCAAATTCTATTGGTAAAAAATGCATCATATTTGGTTAGCTGATGACTAGCTAACAAAGGCATAGGATTGTGGCCCTCTTAAGCTGGCGAGGGTAGAAGCAAATCATGCTTTTCACCTCAGTTTATTGTTTGCTGGGATTCCTGCCATTTTAGTCAAATTCCTAGCTGTTCCGGGACTGAAAAAAGGTTTTTACCAGGCATGAAAACCCAGCAGGTTGAAAAGTATCATGGGCCATCACAAAGGAAGTGGGCAAAGAATCAGCAGAATTAGTCTAAGTTCCAAATCAGCCCTCATATTGGGCACAGTATGCAAATAGTACCCCAGTAAGGATGTGAGGTAGGAAAAAATGAGATGTGCAAACACGTGGAGAATATTCCTTGGTAGGTTTTGATTATTATTTTTATTCAGTGGTTACATATTGAGCACTATTTAGGTGGCAGTCATGATACTTAGTGCTCAGGATACAGGAGTGAGCCAGAATATCATGGTACCTACTCTCAAAACAGAGTTTAGGAAGAAGAGAAGGACCAAATAAGTCTAGTTAAAGAATCATAGTTGTACTGAAGAAGAAAAAGAGAGAGGCAGTGTAGTGTGATGGAAAAGATAAGGGCTCTGTAGTCTGGTAGGCCTCCAATTGAATTTAAATGTATGATTGGTTCTTGAACAAAATACTTTTCTTCTTTGAGCTTTAGTTTTCTCCTCTGCAAAATGGTGACAACAATAGTGTGTACTTAACAGGTTGCTGTAAAGATGAAAATAGAACTTGCATGAAGAGGTCCTGGCCCAGTATTTCACTCTAGTAGGTAATGGCCATAAGAAGGAGGAATGGAATAGTTGTGGTGGAGAAAAGTATCCTGACAAGTGTACGGAAGATCATGAGCAATGGTGAAAGTTCACAACCAGCTGAGAGACTGTTGGAGTAATGGAAGTGAAAAATGACAATGTCTAAGACTAGAGAATTAGCAATGGGTATAGAGAGGAAAGGCCAAATGCTTGTGTTGCAGAGACAGAATTGTGGAGATGGGAGTGTGGGAGATGCTAACCTGCATGTTTCTGCATGATAATTGGATAACTTATAGTTCTCTTTATGAACTAATAATTAAGATAAGGGGTGGGGGTGGTTAGGAGTAAGTTAAATATGAAATTCCTGTGGGATGTCCAAGTATGTATGAGATGTTCTCTAAGTATGAAATTGGAGATACACATACTGACCTCAGTGGAGAGATTCAGCTCAGAGATTCAGATTTGGAAGTTATCAAAACATAGACTGAAATTTTAGCTATGATATATTTTATAAAGAAAGAATTGAGTGAGAGGGGAGGACAGTCAAGGATAAATTCATGGGCCATAATTTGGCAGCCTCTTCCTATGTTCAATATGCTTCCCACTCTTCCAGAGAGGGATTTATGGTCTTCACGACTTTTGCAGAATTTTTCTTTTGTGTAATTGACTTATAAGTCTCCCATACAATGAGCAAGTAGTTGGCATTTCAGTTATGTCTTTTTATGTAGCAGACAGGAACACAGAAGTGTAGGGAATTATCGTGAAATTTTTCAAGGTCACCTAAACAACACTAAACTCAGGACCTCAGGACTCCTTCTTGCCAACTTGCCAATGTCAATTCCTCCTTAATGATCTTTTTTAAAATGGAGTTCTTCAGTTCTTTGAGTCTGTACATGGCATTGTTAATCTCTCATGCCTTGATCTGCTGGTCTATAATGACATGGGTTGTTATTTAGAGGTGTTCTTGTTGAGAAGGTAGGGAAAAATGTAAGTAATAGGAGAGCTGTATTTTTGAGCATGAATTGTTACTGTAGTCAGAGGAAACAAAAGAAATCTGTGGGAGATGATGACATTGTGCAGTTGGAAAAGCAAAAAAAAAAAAAATGAGTCGAAGAGAGGAGAGCTAAAAGAAATGGACGTGTTATTGGAGTAAAAAGACACTAAGGAAAATACTGTTCAAAGAACCCAGCATGGAGTGAGAATCCCAGGAGGCAAGAGAAACAGTCAGATACGAAAGGGAGGGAGATTGTGAATACATGTGTGCACGGCAAGAGGCTTGTTTATTTTCCCTTCAGTTTATTCAGAGTTTGTTAATGAAGGCCCAGCAGCAGGAGATGTGCAGTCCATTAGGAATGCCAAGGACCGCTAATCTGGGATTTACCTATGCTTGCCAGAGGTGAAAGCCCCTGCTACTAAATTATTTCAAGTGAATGCACCAGTTTGAGCAGGGATCTAGCTGTCTGACTGGGCCAAGTCTTTGAGTTAATGCTTCAGCCTATGACAGTGGAAGTAAAATCCTGAACTGGATTTCCATACTTATCTAATATAGACTCAGGCAACAGCCTAGGATGAAGACTGAAGACTTCGTTTGTTTAAAGAGGCATGTAGAATTTCAATGAGCTTCATTTTCATGGTTGAGCTGCAGACATGTGACCCCTAATCACACTGTGAGGTTGAGTGCACTTTGTACTGACTGGTTTCAGAGGGGAAACTTTAACCTCTTTGCCATTACCCTGTATACAACTCACGCCTTACTGCTCTGGTACCTTTTCCATCATCCTCAATGAATTGAGAAATCTCAACTTCCAGCAACAGAAGGTTAAATGCTGGATGATGGGAATGTTTGTTTGCTAGGTTTCTTTCCTAATCTTAATGCTGGGAGCAGGTGCATTCTTGGCAGCTCTGGAGCCCTGGACCATCTCAGAACAACTACAGTCATGAGTCTTCAATCCACAGAATCTCCACAGGGTCTTTGTGCTTGGCAGACCTGCTATGGCTTGGTAAATAGAGTTCACTACTAGCATCTGCTCTCTGGAAACTAGTTTCAATCTTACCTGAGTCCCCCAACCAATTTGCTGCAGACATGTCAGTGACTTCTACTAGAATCTATGACTAAGGGCCTTTGCTTATTGAAACAATAATTCAACTCCAGACATCCAGATTCTGGAGCTTATACCCTTTCTTTTAATATCCTTTAACATAGTTGATATAGTAAATAATTGGTCAAGTATTTCAGTGATGAAAAGTTTATGATTCTTTGTACGTGTGTAAAAAGTAAAAATAAACTTATGATTCTTTCTACATGTGTAAAAAGTAAAAATAAACTTATGATTCTTTCTACATGTGTAAAAAGTAAAAATAAACTTATGATTCTTTCTACATGTGTAAAAAGTAAAAATAAACTAACTATAAAGTGTATACAAAGTTCAACAATCTTCTGGTTTTATCTTGACTATCATGCTTTATAAATAGCAAATATAATATTATTATTTTTTTGTGTGAATTAGACAGTCTGGCAATAGTTCTAGGCAGACCTTAACAGAATCAAGATAAAGAAGCTGCTATTAAAGAAAGACTACTTAAACTCTGTATGTAGAGATTCCATATTCTAAAACTTACAACTTTCTTTCTCAACTCACTTTAGAGTATGTTCCAAACAAATATCTCTTTGCAAGGTGCTCCAGACTGACCATAGGAGGCCTATGTCATCATTCAAATCTCTCTTCTGGAAAGTGCCAAAGAAATCACAATTACATAGATGGGTCCACATTGACTGAGCTACCTGGTTCTCTTTTAATGCTTGATTAGGAAAATCAATCTTGTTCATCAAAGAAGATCATTCTGGCATACACACACTCCCAATGTTTAAATTCACATTTTTCCTTGAAGGCATGACTTGAAATCCAACAGTTGTTTGAGAGAAATGCTACCAGAATTTTCACTTGGCTGCCCAATTTTCATATGAAGCAGTTCTCCCTTCCCTTTGTGCAAAGCTATTCCTGAAATGTGGGTAACGGTTTGGGCAGAACAAGAGGATGGATTTTCTCAGTCCTATAGTGTGGCAGAACAATCCATCATTAAGTACAGAAAGAGCCCAAGGGAAACTACGCAAGGATTAGCCCAAAGGGATATTCCTTGATTTGTTCTCTGTGCTGCCTTTTTTTTTTCATTTTAGTGGAGGCAAAAGTATGGCTAATGGGAGGTACACCTTTTTCCAACTGAGCATATGGAATATCAACAACTGACATCACTGAACTAAGTAGGGAGATATAAAGCCTCCAGCAGAAGGAGCTATAACAAGGAGCTTTCAATTTATTCAACTTAACCATAAAGCTCATTGTTGATTAGTCCTAAATAAAGACAAACTTATTGTATACTTCCACCTGTGTAGAATTCAGAGAAATTTAACAGGGTTCATTATGCTGTATATTCAGTTGAATATACAGGAATTACTTGAAATAGTCAGAGACTTTTCTTCTTACCCTGACTTTGAGTTTATGTCTATGCTATGTGGATCAATGGGGAACATTTGGATGAATTCTCATTCTGGAAAAACATTTCACAGTCTGTGTTTCACTAATTGTGGCTCTGAAGGGTTATTTCCATTTAAAGGAAAGCACATTTTATTTTTCAAAAATGATTACCTCAGAAACATCTATTATTTTACATTAAATAGTGCAGTATATATGTTGGATTGGTTTATAGAAATCCAGCCTGTAGTTTTGTAGCATGCAATAGTTTTCTTCTTTATAACCGTCCCTCCTGCAGTAAGCCACCAGCCACAACTATAATTAGTGATTTTTACTTATATTTTGGAAGGTAGAAATAAACTATTTCTCCATCTTCTAAATCAGTTCTGAAATCACAAATGTGGATACCTAATTGTATACATACATACTTTTTCCCCAAAGGAATGTCTTATAGCTATGTGATAGACATGGACAGATAATTCATCATTAATTTACTGATAAAGCAAATGAGGCATGAGCAGATTAAGGGGCGATCCTAGGTGTAGTTGGTTGAGCAGTGTTCCCCTCCAAACTCATACCCACCTAGAACCTGTGAATGTGATCATATTTGGAAATAGGGTCTTTGCTGATGTAATCAAAGATGAGGTCATACTGCATTCAGGTAGGCCCTAAATCCAATGACTGGTGTTTGTATAAGGAGCAGCAAGTTTGGAAACAGAGAGACATAGAGATCTTAGGGAAGAA
>RJWH01006369.1:0-56365 GCA_004363575.1 Solenodon paradoxus
CCTCCTGCTCCTCCTCCTCCTGCTCCTCCTCCTTCTCCTCCTCCTGCTCCTACTGCCCCTCCTGCTCCTGCTACTCCTCTGACACCAGGCCTCCTCTTCTTCCTCTGACAGCAAGCTGAGTGCTGACCCCCCTCTCCAGGGTTTGCAAACCTTTCTTCTTGGAGGAGAACGCAGGCGGTTTCAGAACACTAATACCTTTGCTAAGTGCATGTTTGATTTCCACTTTCCTAACTCCCACCATCTCACCCAGAGTAAGGGTTTTAAGAGGGCAGACGTGACTGGCATTTATTTTCCGGCTTTGGCAGGTCTTAGTTGGTCTTTGGCAGGTCCTAGAAAAACTTCCTGCATGGAAATGACACCGCTGGCCTGGAAGGGCAAGTTCAGCCTCTGAGTGCTGGGGTGAGGTGGGCGTGGGGCTGGGCGGAGGTGAGTGTGTGTCTGTGGGTCATTGTGAGTGCCTGTAAGTGTGAGTGTGCTTGAATGTCGGTGGCGCATGTGGTGCATGTGTGTGAGAGCATGGGAGAAACACAAGCATCAAGTCTGTGATTGTGTGTGTGAGTGTGTGCCTGTCAAGGTGTGTGGGTGCGTGCGTGTGTGTGTAAGCCTGCCTGTGTGAACTTGTAAACATGAGTGTGTATGTGTGGATGGCTGTGGGTGCATGTGTGTGTGTAAGAAGGTGAGTATGTGCTCGAGTGTGTGTCATGTGTGTGGGTGTGCACGCACCGTGTAATTAGTGTGCGGGCGTGTGTTTGTGTGCATACATGGTGGGTGGGTGGGTGGGGTATAAATCTGCATGCGTGTGAGCCTGCGTGTATGTGGATGCACGTGTGTGTGGATGCAGTTTCAGTGCCGGGTGTGTGAATGTATGACGTGTGGGTGTGCAAGCCCATCTGTGGGGGAGTGTGCATGGGCGTGTGTGAATCATATGAGTGTCTGTGCTTGGATGTAGTGAGTTTGTGATGTGGGCATGTCTATAATCCACACTTGTGACCGTGTGAGCGTGTGTGAACACGGTGCATGTGTTGGATGTGACGATGTGGGGTGTGTGCGTGCACGGTGCACGCTGAGGCGGCAGAGCCAGCAGAGAGTAGGGCCCTGCCCAGTGCGGTGACGGGTGACGCCCCCACTGGTGGTGGTGTGGAGCCCACGGCTGCAGGTGTCTCCCCGAGCAGACTTCTCTCTCTGCCCGCTGCAGACCAGGGCTGTAGGCCCGAGTCTTTCCCCATCTCTGAATGTGGGCCTTCGCACTGTGCCTTTGGGGGACAGATCCCATTAACTCCATGACCCTCCAAACCCATGTTGAGAATGACTCCTTCAGTGTTTGTAGGGGGGTTTAAAATACCTGCTCTCATCAGGGTGCTGAGGATGCAACACAGAGCAGGGAAGGAATCTCAGGTGCCCGAGGGCCAGGTGGGCCAGGCGTGGTTTCCCGTAGGCCTTGTGAGCCTGGAGAAGTTTCCTCAGAAACGGCCTCCAAAAACCGGAGCATTTTCACTTTGTAATAAAATTCTAAGGCAGAGGGGAAAGCTACCACTGTCTTTATCTGTGAAGAAGTCAGTGCTGTTTAGATGAAATGGGAAATGGTGGCACTTAGCTGTTTTGTCAGAGGTATGACCGCTGGGTCTGATACTTGAACTTGTAGTTTTTCTTCCTGATGTCACCTGGTCTGCTGGCATTTTCCTGAGAGACAAAGCGATGATGCATGTCACACAGAAAAGCAAGGGAAGCCCAAGGATGGAGCAAAGCAAAGGATTCTGGAAACATATTTGCTCATCACCTTCCTTGGGGCACAGGCAGCCCAGCTGTTGATTTAGTGTCAGACCCTTAGGGAGCACAGCCCTGCAATCAGCTGTTTCTGCACCTGTGGACAACAACAAAGGACTCAGAGAACTTGCCTGAGGTCACAGCATGTAGAAGACTCAGACTGGAACAGATGCCGTGTGACCGACTCCAGGTCTTCTACTTCCCCCGATGAACATTTTCTCCTTGAAAAGCAGTACTTAGAGGGAACGAGTTTTTATGAGGTAGATCTTTTCACTCACTGATTTCATTCACACACCCTTCCATGAAAGCACCCAGAAAATGCAAGAGGAGTGCTCATCCTTTCTTTGAGATGGTAAAGTGTGTCCCCTAACCACTTTTGTAGGTAGCTAAAACCTGACTTTTGTAAGATCTAGACTTAAAGGAAAAGACTACCCTCTCCTACAGTTTTGGGAGAGGTCATATTCATCCACACATTTGACACCCATTTATGCTTTCTGTATTCCTTTACCAACATTACATTGATTCACAGTGAATGACGCGTTGAAGGAATGAATGAGGAAGGAGAATTATAATGTGGTGAGTGCTGCAGTGTTTGGAGTGTAATATGAAATGTTCCAGCTGAAATATTGTTTTCTGGGCTCTTCTATTTATGCTGCATAATTTGCTTTCTTTGGGGCTTTAGATAATTGGTGGCCATGCCTCCCATTCTCATAGCACATCTCTCCTTTTCCAGCTCACTGCTTTGCATCCTTATAGGGCCTCTCTTTGCTCAGCTATAAAATGAAACGATTAGACTGGGTCCCAGATTGTGCCCAACTGGCTGGTAAGAAGTGCCTGGCATTTTTCACAAAACTCACATTCAGAGGTTCTGAACCAGTTCACTTGGGTGATCCTAGACCAGATGTGTGTCCCCAGTGGGTCTGATGAACTGCCGTGACCTGCAGCCCGTGGTTTCCGGAACTGAAATAGTAGTACCGCTTAGAGAAGCCACATGAATAAAGAGTCGTGTTCAAGGAATCTCATTCATTCTTAATAAGTACTTATAATCTGTGCTGGTCAGAGACACATCACCTGTCAAAACCACATGACTTATGTTCAGTCCCACACGCCTGGACACTAAGACTCTTGGCACTGGTTCCACAGTGGACAATTCATAGCTGTATTAGTCAACTTGGATGCATAACAAGCACCCACATGCCACCAGTGTAGCCGACAGGTGGTACTTCTCACTCTTAGGTCTGCAGGGTGCGTGGTCCTCCTGGGTTCTGTCTGGTGAAACGTGACTCAGCTGCATGCTGTAGGATGAGCTGAGTCATCCAGCCACCAGGACGAAGGACAGCCATTATCTGGTGTAAGTTATTCTCACAGCACAGCACAAAAGCTCAAGAGGTTGGTGAACGTTTGCCGTGCCTTCGAACCGGGTCCTTGGACTGGGGACAGTCATGTCTGCCCATGTTCTGTTAGCCAAAGCAAGTTCAAGGCCGACACCAGTGAAATCCGAGACTCCTTTTATGCACGTAAGGTGGGTAGAGAAGTTTGATGGTCAGTAATGTGATTCGCCCAGCAGGGAATGGCGGAAGCGCTGCTGGACATGGGTTCAGAGTCCTTGGGTAGGCTGGTGTCTAAGTGAGGCATCACCAGCTGTTCCTTACTCCTCCAAGGGAGCTAT
This sequence comes from Solenodon paradoxus, assembly GCA_004363575.1. Lineage (NCBI taxonomy): Eukaryota > Metazoa > Chordata > Mammalia > Eulipotyphla > Solenodontidae > Solenodon > Solenodon paradoxus. Next base: position 3,434 of record RJWH01006369.1, read on the forward strand.
TTTCTTCTCTTCTCATTTAAAAGGAAGCATTACAATGTGCTATTTAATTACTTAGAAGAATGTTCGACATTTATCTCTCCTAGTTACCAAACATTTCATCGATATGGGCCCAATATATAAGTACAGAAAATATTAATAGTTTTATCTGGACCCTAGGAAAAATTGGGGCTATAGTCTTATTTTATTTCTTATTTCATTTAAATTTAATTTTCTTTTTTTATTCAAAGGAACAGGTACAGGCAAGAATGAAGGCCACAGCAGGCAGGCAGGAAGAGAGAAGAGGAAGAAGCACTTTATTTATTTTTCATTTTAGTTGCTCACACTGGTGGTTTCCCCCGGACCCAGGACTCAAACCCAGGGGTATGAGGCTTGCGTCCTTCAGAGGTGACTGACCTAACCACTACTCCACTGTGGCACACGTTAAAGTAATTTTTAATGACAGATGTACGGAAGTAAAAGAAATGTACCTCCCTAATGATTAGCTGCAAAGACTAGGGTAAACTGGGTGGGAGTGAGGGAGTGTATGAGAAGTTTCTGTAGTTGGCACAGAATGGTTTTGTAGATGCTTTTAAAAACAACCTACTACTTTTTAAAAACTGGAATAATGTCAAAGAGATGCAGGGCCTGGGAGAAGTTCCACTGAGTACATTGGGGACAATATGAACATAAAAAGGTAGAACTAAATAAAGCAAACTGGAAATCCATGAGATGATACAAATGTAAATAAATAAGTGAATCAGTGAATGAGTTCATGGAAAGTCGTAGAAAGTCCCCACTGGACCACCATGGTGGTGTTTGTTGAGCTGGGAATCCTCGAAGAAGCTGGAGCTGGAGGGTAGAACTCTGTGAGGATCACACTATGAACATGATGTCACCCCACAAATACTCATCAGCTAAAAGGGGAAGATGAGGACTTGACAGCAGAGAATAAAGAGAGTTGACCAACATTGCCTGGTGATGGAGAGAAACACAATGGGCTGAGGTTATGTGTCTCCTGATGGCACATGCTAAGAAGGGGCCATTGTCATATCCATGGAGTGTCACCCCAGGATGAGGACAGCCTGGACATGGGCTGAGGACAGTGACTAGAATGGAAGGGAGACCAAAGAGACATGGGCTCTGCATATGGTTCATATTGCTGGACAAGACTCTGGCCAGAAAGTAAAAACAGATGCTTCTGGGACAGTAGTTGAAACTTGAATGAGGTCTATGACTGGACGGACTGAGCTATAAAAGTTGCTAAGAGACCTGGGGAGCTGGAGGGTGATTGTGTTGGGTTGAATGCACACTGGGGTGCTCGAGGATGATGGCCTTCATGTCTACCTTTCACTTTCAAACGACTTTCAAGACAGCAGCCTCAGCGAGTGATGCTGGGCACACAGATCTCTGCACACACCTAATAAAGGGCGGTGGGGCAGTCAGAGAATTGGGGTGAAGGGAACCCGATGCTCACTGAGTATGGGCCTGCAAGGTTCAAAGACCTCTGAGACTGACCAGTTTACACTCACTGAGGTTTGCTCAACTCGCATTGAGGTGGAAGAATGGTTAGCTTTTAGAAAAGAGGAAGAAATGGGAGTAACATTTTAGTCCAGATGAGCAGCGTGAACACAATTGAGCCTTAGAGTCTGAAATGACACAGTGGATCAGGCAACAGCAATGATGATTTGAGCAGGGTGATAATGGTGGGCTTCCTGGAGGGGAAGTTTAAGGAGAGCTGGTGAGCAGGTGCAGGAGATGGCATCATTCTTGACTCCCGTCACTTGTAATTTTTTGGAGGAACTTCCTGTCTTCCATTCCATGTGTCACTATCAAGACTCTAAGACTGAGACTGGAGGAACTTCAGAGTCCATCTTTCTGGACAGAGTGGTTATTCCAGCAAAACTCTCATGACATAAGGGGACTCTCAGCCCTTCTTCTCTGGTGAATGAACACCATCAGCCCTCTGGCCTGCCAGGCTCGAAGGATTGAAGCCTGAGTGTCTCAAAATTTCTTTCTCAGTATTGACAATACTGTGTTTTGCTGTTGTTTTCTTTTTTCAACTTCAACCTTCCACAAAGGGTCCTTTCTCATTTGTACCCTCTCCATTCTCTGGCTTGGCCCGGCTTGGCCTCCTTGGCGTGGAGTTCCACGTTGGTTGGCACACTCCCTCCTGCTGTGTTCCTAAGTTTCCCGAGTCTTCACTGCTTTTGCATCGTCTGCCTTCCCTCCAACTCCACTGGAGATTCTGAGAGTGTGGTCTCTAAGCACCTTAAATAACTAAATATAACCTTCAATGTAAAAATACATAAGGCCATAAGCTGAGAGCAAAGACAGCTGGATTTATCAGTGTGTGATCTATTAGAGCTGCTTGGGAGCTTCCAGTGTGAGTTCTGTTATCCTGGGCTGTGCATCTGTTAGGTCCTAAGTCTCTCTAAATCCTTTTGTGTGTGTATTCTCTCTGATTTGGACAGCAAAGTCTTAGAAGGCCAAGGATCTTTTAGTTCAATTGATGTGCAGTACTCACACTGCATTAAAGTAGTGCTAAGGGTGGGTTACTACCAAGTATAAAAAATAAATTCTGGATGCTACACAAATCCTTCTTGTATGCATTAGATTTAAAATCTTCCCTAAGCCCATTTATCCCAAATCTGCAAGAAGTCAAATTGCAGACCCTTGGTCATTCATCTTGGTTCTTGATACTACATAGCTTGATCTGGGATCATTTCAAGCTAGAAAGTGAGCCATAGAGAGGACTTCTTTCCCTCACTAATGTCATGTAGACAGATTCAGTGGCAGATCTTAGCTTGGGCAATCACAAACAGCTGGTGCAGATCACAAAACCACATCCCCGAGTGGAGCAAAAAGGCATCCTTATATTTTTAGGATACAGTCATCTACTTGCTGAAAATCTTAAGTCAGGCATAAATTGGGAAAGGATCCCATTGATTCATTCTATGTCTTGCCATCCCTTACACAGGTTTAAATCATAGTGGACATATGTAGACGAGATTAACACTCCTCAGGACTAAACCCTGCCCTGGATGTGAATGCGGAGGAATGAGGCCTTTTCTAATAAGATTGATAATTTAACTTTATCTGTCTGAGGAAAATGGTCAATCATTGCATAACAGAAGCAAGGCTTTTTTTACAGAAAACATTACTGAAACATAAAGTGTTAAATGTGAAAATATGCCGAATCAACTTCACCTTTGTAAAGCAGAGCTTGTGAAATTGTAGCTAAGGTTCGCACATTACTAATTACTCTGAGTCAGAAATGACAGATGAATTAAGGAAAGTTTTGCTGCTCAGACATGTGTGAAGATGAGAGGAAAGACATACCAGCGGTCGGGGTGGAGGAGCAGCCTTACATACGCATTTGCTCGGTAGTGATCTCACATTTGCTCGGTAGCGATCATCTCAGGAAGAAATGCCGTGAACCTTCCCCAGACTGTGCTGGCCTCTTTGGGGCCTGGAAAGCGGGACTAGACCCCGAGATCTAGCAGGTACCCCTTTCCAAAGAGGAGCGCAGCCGAGGTACTCAATGCACCGGGACACTAGGTGGTGGCCGAGAAAGTGTGCTTTCAAGGAGGTTCTAGACATTTACACATCGCGGAGAACGCAATTTGCTCTCTGGGGTGTGTATTTCTGTGGGTTTTGACAAGTGAATAAGGACCTCAATCAAGACACAGAACAATTCCCCACGTCACCCCCAAATTCCCCCATGTTGGCTCTTTGTGATGAGCATCTCTCCCACCTGCACAATGACTGACAAGTTCTCCAAACTTTTGCCTTTTCTAGAATATCATGTTAATGGACTCGCTCTAGATCAAATATGTCATAGATCACGATGCCAAAATGCATTCAGAGTCATTTCTTTATACTGCTGAGCAAAAAGCTGTTCTATTTAGTCACTTAAAGTAGAAAGATACTTTCCATTTTTTTCAGTTATAAATAGAGCTTCTATCAACACTCATGTAGAAACTTTTGTGTGAATGTTAGCTTTTCTCTTGAGGGGGATACCTAGGAGTGGCATATGTCCCTTATGTAGCAACGATGAAACTACCTTAAAAAAACGTGGCAGTTTTCCAAAGTGAGTCTACAAATTTGCATTCATGCCAAAAGTATATAAAGAATAAGAATTCCATCTCTTTGCCAACACTTGGTGTTATTATTGTCTCTTTAATAAATTTTTCGATGAATAGTAGTGTGTCAATATGTGTATAATTTGCATTTCCCTAAGAATTAGTGATGTAGAAAATATAACATATTATTAAGGTTTATCTTTTGCTTGTTAAAGTTCAGCACCAGTTTTGAAAAAACTACACTATTGAAATACTTGTGCAATTTGTAAAGAATCAATTGACTATTTTCTGATTTTATTTCTAAATTCAATTCTATTTCATTTATATGTTTATCAATTCATCAACTACATGCTGACTTTGAGTAGCATAGCTTTTTTAAGTCTTAAATAAGACAATGTGAGTCCTCTGAATTTGTTATTATTCTGTTTCAAAATTAATCTTGTTTCTCTGGTACCTGTGTCTTTTCCATATATACATACAGGTGTGTGTGTGTGTATATATATACATACATATATTAGATAAACATAATGATATTAATTAGAACCCTTGAAATTTTGAACAGAATTACTTTTAATTTATGGTTTAATGTGTGCAAAACATATTATGAACAACATTGAGTCTTCCAATTCTTTGGAAAAATTCTCCATTTACTTAGATCTTCTTTCATTCCCTTTATCTTGGTTTTGAAATTGTCAACATATCAATTTTTAATTTATGCTACATTTAAAGATGGGTATTTCATTTTAGGTAATCATTTAAAACTTGAATTCCAATTTGTCGTTGGTTGTATATGTAAATATGTTAGAATATTTTCTTATAGTCTGTTATTTTGCAAAACTCATGTATTAGTTTCTGAAACTTAATTATAAAAAAGAGAAATGTTATTTTACCTTCATATTTTTCCCACTGCTATTAATGACCTTTTTAGTTTTTCTCTGTTATGGCTCATTTTGAAGATTCAGTTCTGTTGGCAATGCATTCCCCAAGTTTTTGTCTGATAACATTTTTAGACTTTTCTAAATATTTTTCCACATTTGTTTAGAATTCTGGTAGATAGTTCTTTTTATTTGATCATTTAGCATATCTCCCCATTATAGTTTGGATTTCATAGTTTCTGAAGTAAAGTCTGCTATAATTATCTTCTACTGTATGGAGGGTGTCCCTTTTCCCTCTCTCTTCCATCTAGATTTTGTCTTTATTTTTGTTTTGCTGGTATTTGAATACAATGTGCCCGATAGTGGTGTGTCTATGTGTGTAATGTGTGTGTGTGTGTGTGTGAGTGTAACTCTGTGCGTGTATTGGTGATATAATTATTTTTTGTTTATTCTTTCAAAAATGCATTGATCTCTTTTTCTTTGGTGTTTCAATATGGGTAACTTCTACTGATTATTTTTAACCTATACATAGTTTCTTTTCTTAGTGATGTAAGAATACTGATAAACCCATTATATTTATTTCCTGTGACTTTCATAACAAAGTACCTGAAAGCAGTCAACATGCAAAAACAAATGTGTTTTCTTACAGTTCTGGAGACTTAAAGTGTGAAGTTGAGGTGTCCTCAGGGCCATGCTCCCTCTGAAGGCTCTAAGGAAGAATGTTTCCTTGCTTCTCACATTCCTGGTTGATCCTGGCTGTGGTAGCATCACTCACATTTCTACCTCTATCTTCACATAACTATCCTTTATTCTGTGTGTCTTTTGTCTTCTAATAACCTTATTCTCATTTATTAGATTAAAGAGCCATCCTGTTCAATGTGACCTCATCATAACTAATTACATTTTCAATAAACTCATTTCCAAATAAGGCCACATTCTGAGCTTCTCAGTGGTCATGAATTTTGGGAGACATTATTAAATCCCATGCACCAATCAATGGCATATTTCACTTCTGTTTATGTGTTTCTCAAGTCTAGCATTTTCATTTTACAGTTCTTAAATAGTTTAATCTCCCCAATAAAGTTACCTATGGATTCTTGAATGTTATAAACAGTTTCAATTAGAAACTTTAGCAGGTTAAGTGCATTTGTTTTAAATTTCCTGTCATAGTTGCAATTTGTGGCATATCTGGGTCTGATTCTATCAATGGCGTTGTCTCTTGGCAGTGTGTTGCATTTCCTTGTTGCTATTTTTTTAATGTCTTATAATTTTTGGTTGAAATCAGACAATTTATATAAGTGACACATTTAAGTCATTTGTATCTCTAGATTGGGAATACCTAAAGACATGAAGCTAGCTGTATCTGCCCCTGATGTCAGCACGATTAGAAGTCTTTTGTGATAGTACATTACATTTTCAGTTTTTGGCAGGAAAAGCTTATGAAGTATTTCTTTTAGACAATATTGCTCCTTAGGATGCCCTAGAATATTCTGATATTATCCACTCAAAGTATCTATCCACCTGAGTAAGCTGCCGCATACAGAAAGAGCTTGCTCCCAATGAACTCTGGAAAGAAATGAAAGAGTTCAGATGAGGAATGCGTTGTCTATATTAAGGGAGAGTATTTGTGCAGTAACACTGAGTATGTTCTAAGAACCCGCAAGTGTGCTCCATGGGAGGAGATCTCATTTGAGCTTCTGTTAAAAAGAAGGAACCATGACAGATAGGGAGACAGAGGTCAAGATTTCACTGTATTCCATGCAAAATTCTATATAGTTATATTTTATAGAAATACAGCATTCTCTATTGATTCAGTTTATTTCTCTCTCTCTCCTCTCTTTAAATATATAAAGCAGTTTCAGAATAAATAAAGTACTATGTGTAGATGGGCAGGTCTATAGACTTCACTTAAATTCTACAACATTTTACAGTAAATTTAATTTGAATGAATACGGAAAATCCTTTTCAACTTTGAATCACTTCCCTTAGGACTAGCAGAGATCAGTAATTGAAAAATTATTGGAGAAGAGAGGAAAGAATACAATTTTGTTTCATTTCCCTAAGCATCTTCAAAATCACAGATCTGGCTTGTGTTTGGGAATGAGAAGAAAACTTTATATTTGATGAAAGACTGAAGTTTTGTTATTAGACTTGACCCAACATTTTGAACCTAAAAATAAGTATGTGTTTTGATATCTAAAAGTGATAAAGTAGATTATGAACCACAGTTTATTGGTGAAGAAGAGTACAGAGGAAGTTTGAAAGACAGTAGTGGAAAAGAATTAAGAAATAAACTGCTTTAATACTACTACGGTAAATCTGGCATGTGTATTAAGTAAGTTATAGAAATAAAGCACCAATCATCTGAAGTTTGGTTATCTTGACAAAAAGACATGCCCTGGATCAAATTGCTCCCTAAAAGACCCAATGCTGAATTATTATAAAACAAGACACATGCTTCTTGAGGCAGGAATATGACTCTTTTCTCCATCTCCATCCTCTTTTAACCCAGGGCTGGTTTTCACATAAGATTCCCAGTAGCAGTTCATTACTAGAGGGTGATAATCACTGGAAACCTATCATAAAAATTGAGGATAGGTGTGTGCTATCAAGTTCTCTAGAAAGAAGCCTTCTGTCTTTCTTAGTCTTCATGAACCTTCCTCCTAGTTCATGTAGATTTCAAAGCTTACAGGTTCTGGGAATATTTTTTCTGATGACTCAAATCCATGGCGAATCATCCTTTAAAAGCCCATAGCACCTGCTCTGAAACTCATCCAAAGTTCCTGATCACGAACACAAATGCAGGCCTGGTGCATTTCTTTGACCAACTTCATATGTGTTGATGAAGAAGGAAGACATCACCACTGAAATTTACACTTAACTGTGTCATTGATAACAGACATTGGTTAATCTGACTCTATTTTGTAATTGGCAAATGGAAAGAAAGTTTTCTTTACCTCGCACTTGCTTTGTGCCCAGGAAAGCGGCATATTTCCTCATCTTCCACTCATGTTGATGCTTCAAGTATGCACAGCATCCCTACCTGGATGAAGCGACAGTAACTGAGAAGATAGAGGGCCTTCTCTGTAATTACAAAAAGAAACATTGAAGCTATCAATTCAGTGTAAATATTTATTACTTAAAAACTCCATCCTGTATCTCACACATTGCAAATTGTCATCCAAAGTGACCCTCTAGCACAATGCTGACCCTGCAGCAGCCACTGAAAATGTGCTTATCAAAGGAAAGACTACATACAAAAAGGAATAGATTTTTGCAAAGAGAGGTATATGCCCCAATTCACAAGCTGTGAAACAGTTGATTGTGTGCACTTTCAGTATCAACGTCAGCTCAGAAAAGCACATCAACCAAAAAGTCTCTTCTACTGTAGCTGGAATGAGGGGCAGACTTGAGAACACATAAGAAACCATGTATGGAAGCCTTGTTGAAATAGAAGCTGTGTTTATCCCTTCGCTTCTGATTGTCACCCCTGTGCCAGGTAATTAATGGTCTCTGCACAGCTGTGCAGGTGCCCCAGCAGCACACTTTTGAAGGGGACCTCACGGTGAATTCCTTTGTGGAGAGAAGAAAGAACTCTCCCTCCTCCTGACGTGCCTGTTCCTTCTCTCTCTCTTTTCTTTCTCTAGTCAACACGTGTTATGCACCCAATGGCAGGGTGCTGGGCTCAGGGTATTGAGATGAAAGCGTCAAGGACTCCACCCCCAGAAGCACACAGGCACAGAGTTAAGAAATCCGTCCTGCCTGTGCTGGGCTTCTGCGTCTTGGCATTCTCACGGCAGAGCCCATGGGAACACACACATAGCTTTCTGCTGGCTCTGGCTCCTTCCCGCTTTGTTCTTGGCTCTGAGTAGGTCTGTGTGCGTGTTTGAAAGTGCAGTGAACTTCACAGTGAAGTTCTTTTTTCTCTGCCGCTTTTGTAGGTGTGACATCTCAGCCCACACAGCCCACCTGCTCCGATCTCCGCTTCGGCGTTCACAACTGCTGTTTGGAACAGTGGTGCTGAGTCTGGAAAAGCTACTGAACCATGAAGCAACCAGACAGACCTGTGCTCCCAGCCTACTGACGGGAATGGGGGCCAGCTGGCCAGGAGACAGAGGCCAGTGATGCGCGGTTGGAAGAAGAGAAGCATCTGGGCTGGGGGACCTCTGGTGGGGAGAGACGCAGACCCAGGGAAGTGATGGGACGGGGAAAAGGGCTGCCCACAAAAATGGTAGAACAAAGAGAAACATTCTAGCTTGCAGGTGTGTGGTTAACATTTCAGATTTGCAGGTTTTAATACAAAATGAGTTGTTTCTCTGTTTTTTTCAAAATAATTGAACATCTGGGACAATGATCTCTTCCCTGGCTTCTTTGTGACCTCTCTGAAGGAAACTCTGGGCAGCTTGGAGAACCAAGAAGGCTTGTCTAGAGCCTGACATGTAGGAAGGCTGTTGGATAACTCAGGATTTTACCCAGAGAGAAATCCACTACAATCTTAATTAATGGCCAAGGATGTCAGAATCCCATGTTGATGGTCCCTTGGGAGTAAGGGACTGGGAGTAAGAAACCTTTGCTCTATCCACCCTTGTCCCTCCTTGCGTCTTTGCCCACATGACTGAGCTGTGTCTCATCGCCTCCGTCTCTGTTCTGAGGACAAATGTTGAACATGCTGTGGCAGAATTTCTGCTGCTTGGCACACTGTTGCCTCCTTCCTTTAGTCTTGTGATGCTTGTGTTCCCGATGCCATCAACATTTAGCATATTCATGGGATTTGCCCGTAGCCCATGAAATGCAAAGCAGAATAATGTGTATCATTTGGGGGAAGAATCTTTAATATCTAAGCATATACTTTGCCACATTATCTTTCCCTTTTGCCAAGATAACCAGCAATATTGTCACCATCTGTCACCCAGGGTCCTAGGATGAATTTTATGATGATGGAGCAGGGTAGATAAGTAGTATGAAGGAGACAAATACATCATCCTATCCTAACTGATGTATTTACTTAATCAGGCTGAACTCATATTCCACAATAGCTTCTGAAAATGCCAGTTACTTCGTTTGTCTTTCCTCCAGCAAGACATAGGACATGCCATCTCATCCTAACCGCATGCCAAGATATCCTGTAAAATGAAATTCTTACAACATGCATTTGTGTGGTCCAGTAGCAGTGCCTCCCACCAATGGTTCAACAAAATCGTGTCATCTGCAAAGTGCTATATTCTTCACATTTTTCCAGGGATAGATTTTATGGTGGTTGTGTTTTTAAGAGTTTCAGAGCAAGTGTCTATTACCAAATGCAATTGGTTCAGCCCCTTGGTGAACATCAACAAAAGACACAGACCAAGTTTTCTTTAAGCAAGGCAACTGTATTACAGCAAGCAAGGAGACAGGAAGATGCTTCTCAAAGTGCTTCCTTCCTGAGAGCTCTGCTTGGGCAAAATTTATGGGGACTCAGCGGAGTCAGTGGGTGGCTGTTGACAGCTGGTTGCTGAGCAGTGGACTGCACAGACGACATTCTTCTTCATCTTTGCTCGGGCATTGGGTGTTAGAAAATGGCAGCGAAACTCCTGTTTTGGATGATGATTTCAGTATCAAAGTGAAGTCAAGTCACCGTGAGATCAGTCATAGTTAGTGCCTGCTTAAGTTTTGGGTGGAGAGGATCCACTTACCCTGGTCAAAGATTGTCTCTATCTGCTTTCCCCGGTCCATTCATCAGGTCTGTTGTCTGGAACTAGACGAGCCAGGGCATGAAGGCAGACTTGCAGGTTTGAATGGCCTTTGAATGGCCATAGATCCAGGGACACTGTAAAACTTTGAGGGTGGCCACGTGGAGTGTTTCCCACCAGACTGGTCTGCTATTGCTGGCCTAGTAACACACTGACACACTATGGCTGCGAGCACAATCTGGTCCACTGTGTATGTTTGTAAGTTAGATTATGTTGGGAGAGGAAACACCGAATCATGCATATATTGCCTGGAGGGGATGTCATGCTCCAAAGGTGAGGCCGTGCTGCAGTTGTGACACACATCTGATGGTTCACAAAATCAGAAGCACGTCCCAGCCCGCTTTGTGGGGAGTACACGCTGGGAAAACAGTCACAAGCAACTAAACATGTTGACTTTCTTGATCAAAGCCACAGAAAGCATTGAACTGCAAGAGTCCACATTTCTTTTCCAGAAAAGTGGTTCAAGTGAAGATACTTTATGTACCAAGCAAAGTGCCAGCTATGAGATCCAGAAGCAGATGTCATGGTTTCTTTGAATCTGAAGCTTAGTCATTGCTTCCTTCATCCTGAGGCTTCATTTCGGTGCTTCCGGAGTCCATTCTCTAGACGGAACCAGCATCACGTTAACTTCTTGTGCGAGATGAAGACGTTGAAGACTGGGCACCTCCCTTTACCTGAGCCTCCCTGTAGTTCTCTTCTACTGGACCCCACGGTCTCAGCTGAAGGAGCACCACCAGGGAGGAGCTCGTGCTTCTTTTCTCTCCATTTCATCCCTTTTTTCCCTGTGAGCTACCGTGTCTCACTGGGAACGACTCCCTTCCCTGCAGGGATGCCGGCTTCAAGAAACCAGAATTTGAGTCTGCCATCTTGACAACCTCTCTCCTGAGGATCTGGCACAAGGCCTGTTGCGGAGAAGGTGCCAGCTATCGCTCCCACGCGGAGGAAACCAGTTAGAGCCCTGAAGGCTGAGATTACAATATGCCACTGATCACAATGTCTCAGAAATACTAGTCCTCAAAACTTGGGGCATAAAAATATAGCTTTATTTCTCCATAGCCAAATAGAATGCTTTTGAACAATGAAGTTTATAGAGCAAGGGTGCTCCGTTTCTTATAACAGAATATTTAACTCATCAATCCCAGTGCTGCAGGTCCTGAGTTACAATCCAATTGCTTCATTTTGGGAAAACAGTCAATCAAATTCAAGGTCTATGCCCACTTACTTTTCTCTCCAAGGGAATCCAGTACTGGTTCTGGATGAGGTTTGCAGAAAATCTCCTCATCATCCTGAACCCCCTTAGGACTTCTCTTTGACATTAGCTTTGATTCTGCAGACATGGCGGACTCCTCCTGCTGCCCTATTTTCCTCCCCTATCTCCCTCTCCTGTGTCCCAAGGTCCATGTGCTGCACAACTTTCTCTCAGGGAGGCAGGACTTTCTATAAGAATGAAAGTCTGGGAAAGCTGACCAGTGACCTTCTGAGGGATCCTCCAGCTATGCAGATTCCGTTGTCCTGCTCTCACCACGTACCCTGCAGGCAGACTCACGTCTGGTGGGTTGGGATCGGAGGACTGTTCCAGGCTCACAGCCTTTCAGTTGCCCCCTCTCTGATCTTCCTTCTTCCTATCAGGAGGTGGATTCCTTTCCCAAAGGTGGTAAAAGTGTCATGACATCAACCCGTGTTCTTAGAGAGAACAAGAGTATGCAGACATCTGTCCTAAGGGCCCAGGATCTGAGCATGTTCCACAGGAAGGGTTTTCTCTCTCAGGTACATGAGTCTTAGTAGGAAAGCTTAGGCTTTCACAATGATGGATTTTAGAATATAGCCAAGAGCAGACTGTTCTAATAATCCCAGTCTTCCCAGAGGCATAGTCTATATCTAATTTACGAAGGACTAGTGGAGTTTACAGGTTCCAAGGTCTGGAGGAACCTCTACTAGCAGAAGTGTGTGCATTACATCCCGTGATTCAGAAAAGAGAGGCCCCCGCCCCTGCCCTGCCTCCACTTCATTTATAATAATGTTCCTCCTATGTGGATCCTTTGATCTCCTTAGCCTCCTCCACTGGCAATGCATTCCCTGAAATGATTATTACAATGGGAGAAAAATGTTAATGACGTGCTTCTGGTTGGCAAAGAATCATGCTTGATGCTAAGCAAAATGGAAGATAGAACACACCTTAATGATCGGCCAGAAAAAAACTCAGGGGGAAGGCACAGAGTGAGGAAGGATTTCTTCATTTCTGAGAGAACGGAACAGAGACATTCTGGGGTCCTGGGGATGGAACAACCAACAGACAGAGGGGGCCCCCTGATAACCCTGCTGAAGGAAACCTGTCATGTCAGACTGTTGGCTGCTTCTACGAAGGTGGCCATGACATACTCTCAGCTGGGAAACTGCGGTCCCCGAAGTGCATGTCTATATTGAATCAGTCCCTCACCCATGTCTTCTATCTTGGTATTACTTGAGTTTACCTGCTTCTCGCCAGCTGGAATCATCCCACCTTGGGCTTGAAGGTCTTCATAGGTCATGTTGTTTCCTATTTCTTTCCAGCTGACATATAAGTCCCTTTGCTCCACCTCGATGCTGTGGAGACTGACTGTCTCTCCAGTGTTTGACTCCTCCTGGCTGGGCTTTGACAGCTACCATCATTAATTCTTCCCTGAACAGTGGCAGGAGCTAAAACCCAGAATCCCTGCTTCCTTCCATCATTCCAAATCCGAAAGTGGGGTAGTGGGAAGGGGTGATGCGTCAGGTGTAGCCTGGAAGAAGAACTGGCAGGTGAATGAGCAATTACACTGCTGTAAAGCTCTACTGTCAGAATGGAGATCTCAGCACTGACTAGCCTGCATCCCCACCAGCACACACCCCCCACGACCCCTCTGGGTGTTGGCCTTGGACAGGACATAGAAGCAAGTCCTCAAAACTCAGAGCCCTTTATAACGCGATCAGCTGCTAAGCATTTCCACAAGACACTCACTAGGCTGCACAATAAGAGGGAGGGGCACTCACTAGGCTGCACAATAAGAGGGAGGGGGGCCAAGATCAAAAACAGAAATTGGTGAAGACAAAATCTTGTCTCATAACATCGATGGAATATTTTAGAAGGATTTACTTCCTCATGGGGGTGGGAACTGTGATGAGAGCTGCAGGAGTCCTTTACAATCAGGTCTGCCTAGAATTGGTCAGACAAATATCAGAGCAATTTTAAAAAGTTTTCTTCTCTGTTGGTTAAAATACAAATCTGCCCACTCAAGCATAGCAGGTAGCAAGGATTTCACTTAATCACATTTTTGTTCTTTTGAAAGGAGCAAATGCCCAGTGGATTCTGTCTGCCTGAAATTATACATACCTTTCCCACCTAATTATGGCACAATTGTACCACAGTATCATACCAAGTGCTTTCATTACTTTCGTAACATGCTGAAGAGTAGACTATTTCCTCACCTGAAGATGACTGTGTCTTCTTATACCATGTTCCCCATCTTTCCTACAGAAATCAAGGCGAATGTCTTCCCTTTCTGTATTCTGGCAGCTCCGTGTCCTTAACCCTATTCAAGCCTGCACTGCCTTTGCCTGATTCATGCCCCCACTTGTGTTGCCGACCAGTCTGCAAACTCCTTGAAGGCAGGTACTGTGACAATCAAGACCCTTCAGCCTGCATATGAAGACGCAGATGGTGAGGAAAGGCTGGCTGAGCTGAACGAGGTCACAGCAGTCACAGCACCCTTCCTCAAACATGGTCCACACGCCTGCCCCGCTGAGGCCCACTGAAGGCTTGTCCTCTTCACCGGGTTGGCAGTCATGCTGTGTGACCTGCCCCCATGCCGTGCTGTCCTTCTTCGCCTTGTGTTTTTGCTTTCTGGAGCCTGGACAACTGGTATAACAAGAGCTGCTGTTGCAGTCGGGGGCTGGAGTCTGAGGTCTAGTGTCCACAGGCCCACTCCCTCCCGGGCGGTGAGGGAGAATGTGCTGCTGACCTTCTCCTGGGCCTGTGGGCGGCTGTCTTCATGTTCACTTGGCATTATTCCTGTGTGCCTCCCTGTCTCCACATTCCCTCTTTTATAAACATACCAGGGATAGTGGACTGGAGCCCACGCTATAACCTCCTTTTAACTTGCTTACTCTGTCAATATTGTCTCCAAACACGGCACCATTCTGAGGTTCAGGGGACACAGCGTCAGCATAATGATTTGGAGGAAATGCCATCCTGTCACCTGGTTTGTGCTCTGGACAGCCACTCGCACTCCTCATAACCTCAAGGCCACGTTGTTTTCCTCAAATCATGAACATCACCTGAGATACCCAACTTCTCGGAAAGTGACTACAAGACCCCGTTCTGTCTCCTTCAGGGCAAGGCCACCGGACCCTCACTTACATCAGCATCCCCACTTCTTCTACTTGCCACTGTCCTGTGTCCTGTGTCCTGTCTCCGATTGTGACTGGTAGGGACCTGCCTTTTCCCCATTACCTGTGAATTTCCGGAGAGCAGGACCATGTGTTTCTTAACTTCAACACAAGACATAGTTCTCAGTTAGCTTTTAAACTCCCAACCTGTGTGGAGCCTTCCATGGAAAAGATGCTTTATGAAATTCTGTGCTTTTAGGTAAGTTTGGAAAAGAATGTCCCCAGAAAACACTGTTACACCTGGAACCCTGAGTCTGGAACTGTTTCCAGTCTTCATTCCAGACGTCTCTATGCGGTGGCATTCGGACTTAGTTGTCTGTGACCCTGTCTTCAAGAGGAGTGAAGGGTATGCTGTAGAAACTCAACCTGCTCAGAGAAAGACTTAGTGGGAGAGAGAGGAGGAAAAAACAACAGTGGACACGAGCGTGATAAAAACGGACTCTTTCTCTCGCACAAGGATGGTAAAACTGGGCCCTCTCTGTTCCTCTTAGCAGTTCACTCCAGAAGGCGAGTCGAGAAGACTGGAGAGTATCTGGATGTTCCACAGCAGCCCCTGCTGTGGGGACAGTGCAGCATGTGGGACCCTCTGCTGTGCACCTGCCAACCCATTTTGAAAGGGGGTGGGGAGCAGTATTTTAACTTGAAATATTAGAGAGAAGAAAGAATCTGGCTTTCTACCAGAAAGTAAAGACCTCCTTAAAAGCTGTTATGGGCTTGAGAAGTGGTTCTGAAGAAATAAGAAGAAAATATATCAAGTTGCACAGTAAGAAGGACCCAGAACAAGGACCGGTCAGTCATTGTGAGGAACAGAAATGGATGAACAGATAAAGGCAACACTTCAGAGAATAAATGCAGAAAGATTTAGAAAGTAAGTCACATGAGGTTGCAGGTTCCAGCTACCACATTCAAGAATCTAGATGACATCCCCAAATCATAACGAATCAATTACCATCCAGTGTGTTTCTACTAACCAGAAAAAAGAACATATATCACTACCCCCAAATCCTTCCGGCATTTCTTAGAGCCATACAAACTAGAGATGCCATCTGACAAAAACTAAAATGATACCCCTAGAGGAAAATACAATTGAATAAAATAGAGCTGGTAAATCTGTTTCCATCTATAAATATGGACAAGTGACACATTCATCTGGATGTAATAAATATTGGTTTTTATACAGCAGGTAGGACTAAATTAGGACACATAATACCTGCCTATGTCAAGATGGAGATATATGAGTTTTAGATGAGATTCTGAGAATCAGAAACATTTGAGTTAGTCTGTATTTTAGTGAAGTGTCAAGTAAGCACCTATGCACAGAAGTGGTCCAATATTTGTTTTATACTTGAAAAATACCTAGGGAAACCTGGAATCAAAGATCAGGGAGAAAAATGTGCAGAATCAATGCTTCATACACATGTACAGTTCCTGGTTTTGAAATGACTCAACTCCCTATGTCTCTTAAAAAAGTTAATTTAAAATAACAGAAGACATATCACTTGGGTACCAGAACTGATCTTTGAAGTACTCACAGTTTTTAATGGTGCACCCAAAATTGTGAGTGGAGGGAACATCTAGCAATGGCTGTATTTTTCTGTCTGGTAGTTTTTCACTAAGAAATAACCCAAAACGCCTTAAAGGTGGGGAAGCGAGTCAGTACAGCCTTGTGTGGACTGTGGCCCCCAGAAGATGTGGCCACAGGTGTCTCTCTTGGGCCATATGATCCCACCCTTGCGGAGATGGCTATCAAGGCATAAACTCATAGGTTAAGTGAGAGACACGAAGGATTGGATTAGATGTTTCAGGCTGGAGCTCAAGCAAAGTCAAGATCATGGTAAATCAGGGACACAGAAACAATTGCCATGGGAAACAAGAACCAAGAACTCAAGAAGAAGCCAGGATCCAGAGGAGAAAATAACCATGATGCTGGACCTCCAGGAAAGGGCCAAGTTCACCACGGGGCCTTTCCCTGGCTCCCTGCTGGCGCTTTCCTTTGCCGCTCGTTTAATTGAGTTTGCAAGTCATTTTTTGGATCCATATTTCTGGTTAAGTGTAAATAACCACCAGAATAAAAAGAAAACATGTTGTTTGCTAGAATCTCTGAAGAAAGAAAACGAGCGTGGAATTCTGGCAGGAGAAGCAGCCGTGGAGACTGGCTGCATGGCCTGGATTTCAGACCTGGCATCTGACACTCAGGTGCATCGTGTGGGAAAGACAGCCATGAGATGCCACTTCTTCTAGACAAACAAAACTGAATAGAAACAGCACAGGAAATGCGCATGATCTCTGTTGGGTCTCCAGGTCAACGCCTTTTGCTGCATCTTAACATTCATCCCATCTTCTTAAAGGAACAAATACTAAGGAATAGACATGAACCTAGAAAAAACCCTGGATCTGCAAAAAGATCTGCAAAACTGAAAAATGTAAATATTCATTTTTCAATGGCAGAAGAACTTATTGTGCTGTCGGGAATGAATGGTACAAAAAAGGCATTAAAGGACGATTTTACATCACAAGTAGATGAAATAATTGTAGAAACAAAGACCAGTGTTGCCTCCTTGACCCAACACTGAGTGTTTGTATGATCTTGAACTCGCCTAATTTTAACATGACTTCACATCTAGGGCTGGTATCCTGGCAGGCGAAACCCAAGAGCATTCACAGGGATGAGTCATCTTTCACACCTTGTGTTATGACTCAGCATTCGAGTTGGACCAGCTACAGCAGTCGCTGCTTTACTTCATATCTCGAACAAATTTTCACCTATTTATTTACTTATTCATTCCCCAAATTATACTACCCATCTACGGCACCAGTTAAGTGGCTAGGTTTTATAAATAAAAGTGCATAGTAAATAGTGTCTGCTTGAAGAGGCTGATAGTAACACGTGGAGACAAACATGGTTGCAGGATTTGTTGACTGAAAACTCCGTTTCCATGGAAAGCATGAAGAAGGACTCCATCCCCTGCCCCAGGTGTCTGTAAGGACTTGTGAGACAAAGCCTCTCTAAGCAAAACTCCAAAGATAAATCAACTTTCCATGGGCAACATTTGAGTTGAGGAAAAAATAAGAAATGCTGACATGTTTTGATAATTTGTTATGGCCTGGAGACTCTGCAAAGCACTTTATATACTTTCTTTCTTGCTCATCATTGTAGTTTCATGAGGAGCGCAGTGTACCATGGATGGGAATTAAAAGAGGAGGAAAAGATATTTATTATTGTGATGAATGGCTGTTAAAAATCGTGAGTCCTCATTTTCTGGAAGGACTCAAGCATTGGTTAAACCCATGCTGAGCCAGAATAGATGACTGAGGCATAAGGCTGGTGATGGACCTTTATCAGATGTTTCTAAGAACTCGTGCACTCCTGAAATGTTCTGACACTCAAATTGCATCCTGGAAGATTTATACAGCCATATATTTGTTATTACAATACACTTGGATGATGACTAATATTGTCATAATGTGCTAAGATCTGATTAATCTGAGTAATAATAACATTTTGGCAACAAAATAAGAATGCAGAATTTCTAATCATTTGTTATATCACCAAGAAATGTTTGTCCCCTGAGGACAGAGGATTGTAATGATTTTGACCCATGGAGCCCATATGGTTCTAATGAGTTCATATTCATTATGTGTATATTCATAGAAATATGCTTCTTGATTGACAGCACATTCATTTGGATTTTAATAGTAATTATAATATCAGCAACAATGTCCTATATTATGCTCTCTCAAGCTTGTCACAACTGTTAGGATTTTCATGGTCCCCTGTCCCTTATCACATACTAACTCAAAATCAAACTGAATTCAAGTTCAAATTTCTCATTTTAATAGCCCAGAATTTAACACATACATAAAATTGTTAAGGGATTTACACTTATCATCGACAGTTTCAACACAGGAGCATCATTGTAGGCTGTATTTAAAAGAAGGGATCTCATATTGCCTGTAAAGCTGAAGCATCCCTTGCTTTTACCCAACTTTAACAAACTTTAAAATTCCTGCATCCAGAGATTAGAAAAGACATACAGAATTAAGGGAATCAAAGTGAATGGACACAAAACAAAAAAATGGTGGGTAATTATTAGTTGAATATTAGACTCTCAAGCTTTGTGGTAGTCAGCTATCGAATTCCATTGTTTATAATTGACCAAAATTCTTAGTTGATTTGTTTGCCTATTTTGGAGAGCAAGACGGTAAAATTCGAGATTTCTTCTATCGTTTTTCTTTTGAAAAATGAGTTGTTGTTTTTTCGCACATTTCAATAACTTTGAAGTTGGCATGGCTGCTGTAATTGATAGCATTAGAAAGCACTGCATTATTCCATAATTGGTAGTATTTTCTAAGCAGTACACAAAGCACACTGCAGATTTCATGCCTGGTATCTTAGGTTTGCTAAAAGTCTTTTATCTTATGATCCTGATGCCTGATTTAACTATTTTTTTTATTTCTTTCTTCTTCCAAATAAAAATTCTCTCATGTCTTCCCCCTTCAGTTTCACATGCGTCTGTACCTTCTTGCCATCTTATTCTCAGAGTCTTCCCTTGCCCCGGGGCCTGCTGTGCTGGACTCTCCCCTGGACAGTGGGAAATCACAGCTCTTTCAGTGCCCGTGTGTCTGAAAAGCAGCTCCCCAGCCAGGAATGACTTTTCCCGGCTGCCCTTGCATTTAGTCAGCTCCATATGATTAGTTTTGACCAATGAAATGGGACTAAGAGTTAAGTGAACATCTTCAGTGTAAAGGGGTTAACTAGTGGGTGTGTCCCCACCCTCTCGGGCTGTGAGTTAGCAGAATCATGATTCAAAAGGTTTATTGTTATCAAATTATGTCAACACTAAGATGCAACCTATTTTGCACTCCTAAAATGTTGAGTTTTGCTACTCATTGCTATTATTGAGGGCAATCAAATGATTGATATGGGGCTAAAGAAAAGGGCTGCACTGTCTTTGTCCAAGAGTGTTTCACATTCACCATGTGGAGAAAAACACTAGGACAAAGGTCTTCTGAACACAGTGGAATTTCTTGTGTATATCAATGTGCCTGCTAAAAACAGTCATAAATACTGAGTAAAATATAAATATATTATACTTGAGGTCTTAGTAAATTAATGACAAATGAGATCTAAAAGAACCAAGATCTCAGGGAAGAGGGCATCTTAGAGGGCTAAGCTGATAACTGGAGCCATTTCCCCTGGGTGGGCAGGGCTTAAGGATCCAGACGCCATCCAGATGTCAGGGGTTGGAGAAGGAGCAGCACTTTTGGCAGACCTATGGAAGAGGAGATAAGGAAAATAGAAACGTGTGATTTCAATACTTTGGGCTAATAAAGGAGCAACACAGGGGTAAAAGGCTAAAGATGTAGAGAAGAAAGTATTTGAAAGTTGACTGGAATCACAAGAGAAAGCATACCATGGAAAGAGAGCTAAAGATTATCCTGATATGAGAAAAAAGATGATGACTATCACTCTAACTATTACAAACAAGAAAACAGAAAAAAGGAGAAAATAATGAGAATTTCAACAGAAAATCACTAACTCTGGGTACAAAACAAAGAAAAGTATACATTGCCTGAAATTAGTAATGCAATGGTGAACTTTACGGCAGGATTAGTCCTCTTAGAATATGAGTGAATTAATAAAAAGAATTCAAGTGGCAATGAGAAAAGAGTAAAAAGGAATAAAAATAGGGAAAAAAAACACAAGACAAATGCCAAACACATTGAAATGACCTCACAGTGACACACTTAGAGACTCTGAGGGGGAAGTGGAAAATGGTCAGAAGCTCTATATGGACAGAAACTGGCGACATTTTCAAAATTGATAAGCAATGTTCCTGTGCAGATTCATAGAGTTTGGACAATCTGTGAGAGATGAATTAGAAAAGCTCACATGCAGCCCATTGTCACAAAACATAGATGTATTACAGAGAATTTAGAAATGATCTGAATTGTAAACTGTTTTCTAGATTCTAAAGATTTTCTGATAACGTCTCCAAGGAAATGACTGAAAACAGAAAACCATGGAAAGAAGCTTGCTAAGATTTAAGAAATTAAAAACAAGCCCTACTCATTTAAAATTCTACAACTAAAATATCCTAAAAATAAATGCTGAATAAAACCATGTCCCACAAGTAAAAATTCAGAGAATCGTTTGCTAGAATACTTTAACTAAAATAATACCAAAGGGAGAAGAAAACTCATTTCTCAAAAAAATTAAAAAATGCACAAAACCATAAAAACAGTAACAGAAATGTGAATAAGTGGGTAATTATCAATAAACATTGACTATGCTAAATAACATGTTCAGTGGAGCTTAAAATACATCTAACGTTAAAGCATACGAAAACAATAATTCAAAACACAGGCATTGCATCAATGAAATTCAAAGGTAAAATGTTCCCTGCAGCTTTGAGAACAAGATCAAGGCAATATTTTATATCAGGTTGCAGTATGTCATGAATTTAGGAAGTCACTCTAGGAAAGCTGTTAAAATAGTAACTGATGCTTAACTAGCAAGTTAAAGAAAGGGAAGTTGAAGAATTACATCTGCTAATTTTAATATATATTTAAAAAGGGAACCTAAATCAACTGGATAAGATAGAAAACAATTTGGGAGATAAAAGTAAATGTGCTATATCAGAAATTATATTAAAAGGAAAAAAGATAAAATTTCTGATTGAAATGTTAAGATTGTTCAAGTAAGGCTCTGCACCAGAATTATCTCAGGAAAGAAAAGGATATTAATAATTTATATGTAATCAACAAATGGAATGGTTCTTGAAATCTCCCTGTTTAAAGAAACAAGACAATATATACTAGGTATCTTCATCAATAGGGATTTCTACCAATTGACGGTTTTTTTAAAGTCCTAATTTTACATCAAATCTCCCAAAGACAATAATAAGGAAGCACTTTCCGACTCACCACTCACTTAGCAAGGCCTGTTTGGCTTTCATACCAAAACTCAGCAAGAACACTAGAAGGAAGAAATCTCTAGATCTTGCTGTCTTGTGGAGGTAGATGCTAAAATTCTAAATAGAACATTACAAAATTGACATATGAAAAAGGATGACGCATCTGAACTAAGTGAATGTATTCCAAGAATGCAAAAGTGGTTTAACTTTCGACAGAACAGTCTAGCTTCTCCCAGCTTGGAATAAGCCATCCGCCCCGCTCCACCCGTGTTCTGATTGTCTATGTGTGGAAAGAACGCTCCTCGCATTTGATATCATAGTTGCACTTTTCTCCTCATGCACGGTCTGAGCACCTGACTCAATGCCTTCTCCTTTTCTGCACACCTTTTAATTCTCTGGATAGCTCTGCATCCATGGTGTTCAACATCTATGTGGTTCTCTGTCATGTCAGGTCACTTTAGATCACCTGCTGCCCTCAAGTTCAGCTTTCCACTCCAGACTTTAACACCCCCTGGAATCATAAACTCGGTGATCCTCTTCTGTTTCCACAGGCTCCTCTACTTCTCTCTCCCACACACTACCAGCCACAGTTCAACTTGCAACCGGAACCCAAGTCCATAAATGCAGATGTATCTTCCAAATCAACAATTTCATACCATCTTCTATATTTTTTCCTTTAACTTCCTTGATTTATCTCTCGACAACTCTGTGTTCAACTAATCACCATTTGACTCTTTGTCCTAGAAAGCTTTCAACCTGCGAGTCCTCTGTTGGCTCTCTCCATGCTGGCAGAGGGCATTGGGAACTGCAGGAGAACATCCTACAGCCACGTTCATGGGCTTGTAGACATTCTGAATCAGCCCTCAAAAGGCCACCAGCCTGCTAAGAGTCTCCTGCATCTCCAGAATCCAGTTCTCTCCTACTCACCAATGGGGCTGCTTCAAACACTTTATTTCTCTCTTCTCCATTCTTGCCATGTTGCAGGATGATGTCTCCTTTATCACATAGATAAGTCAAGATAAATAAATCCTTCCAAATTCTCACACAAGCATAAGGCTTCCAAAGTATATTTTACTCCATTCCCTTCCACTGTCCTGAGGGCAGCTCCCCTACAGAGGTAATGTCACTGCCTCTCTGTTTCTGGACTCCCTCTGTGCACCTGCTCGCATACCGTACCTGCTCCAGTTCCGTCCCCTACCTGGGTCCTCAACTTTGCCTTCTGTGATAACCCGTTCTCCAAGCTGTTAAACTTGGTATCTTTCCCATATCACAACTAAACTCGGACACTGCCTTCAGGGCATCTGCCCTCCTTCTCCCGCAAACCTCGATGCTATCCTCTGGCCACTCATATCCTCCACACCTAGACTTGGATGTCCAGGCCTCTGCATCTTCTGTGTCTTGAAGCAACTCCTTCACCCTAAGTACCAGCAGTTCAGCATCACGTGCCAGCCATGGGGCTGTCTGCCAACATGTAGAGAGGCTGGTTCATTACCCTGGACACATGTGATCACAGAGCGCAGTTCTTCGTCTCCCGGGACACTTGTAGAACTTTTTTATTATTTCCTCAGCTATGCTTTCTGTGCTCATCTACATGCACAAGATGATAAGGTAAGTTCAATCTTTTTAACCTGTTATATTAAGTGAGCAGTTACTGCCAGACCACCAGTCACGTGTTACCTGAATGAACAAGTGCATGGGTGTAACTATCTTTCAGGGTATGTTGCTAATTTGGCAGGAAGCATCTCTTATGTTTCAGCTCTACCAGAAGCATATTCAGGCGGAGTGTGCGGTGATCACAAAAGCACTCCATCATGACTCACAGCCCCATTGTTCTGGGACAGAGGAAGCCGTGGAGCTCAGACGTCTACCCCGAGTGCCGTCTGGTTGCACAAGGAAGAACAGACCTGCAGGGTTTCTTGGCTTCGCAGATTCTGTGATTCTTCTTCAGCCAAAGCAAATTCTACCGCACCAGATTCATCTTGTCCTTGCCTGCAGTGCATAATTGGATGAGTACGGAAGCATTGAAAACACAAAAGCATATAAATGCAGATTTTTCTCTCTTCGATTTTGAGATACTCCAGTTGCCTTACTTTCTAGAAAGTGGTGTGTCCATGCTTTTGTACCCAGTTAAGTCAACTGTGCACCATCAGGTCAACTGTGAGGAAACTGAGTGTCCTCTCCGAAGATCAGAGGAGGTGCTTGTGAGTGGGTTTGCTTCTGTGACCTCTGCATGTACCCTTTGTCTTACAGCAGAGCCTGAAGTGTGTGGTTGATATGAGAACTGTCCCAACTTGAGTTGTGGAGGAAATATACGATGACGCTACAGAATGAGCACCTTAAATGGGAGAGAGAATGCACAGAGTGCACAAAGTATGTGAGCCAGATCATATAAGAAAGCAGTGCTGCATTTGGATGTACATTAAAGTCAGAGACACGTGTCTTATAATATCATGTCTTATAATAGTACCTGGGACAGCATAAAGTTATATTAGGATTTGTTGTCTCTGTTTGCATTATTATAGTGAGAATGTGAATCCATGTACATTTATATTTATTTGTGAGGAGACAATGTCATTTTTCCAGAAGCAATGTAGCCTTTTCATTCAATTAAAGATAATTCTCTTTGATGCGCTCTGCTAGGCTATGCTTTCTTGATGAAACCTGGACCGGTTGGTCTGACATTGGGCCCTGCCTGACTGAATTCACCTCCTGCCCCTTTGCATTTGTGAGTCTGTAAGAATCTTCTGTTTACTCATTCCTGACTCTGGCCCAGCTGTTGCTGTCCTTGCTTGGACAGCTCAATGCCGGATCCCCCATGCCATCCCCATCTCCCCACAGGGAGCTGCATCCTGTATGGAATAGATGCCTGCATCCCCACTGATTGCTATCCAGACCAGCTCCTTTATCCGCTCTCCCCCTGGTTGCTTCTATTGTGTGAAGTGTCTTGTATTATTATCTTCGTTTCTACATATGTCCTGTGGTTTCCATTCAAATGCCAGTTTCCTGCAGGTAAGAACATAAGTGAGTCTAAGCATGTCTCACACGAGGTGCTCAACCAAGCCAGTTTCTCCATGCCCTGCTGGGTCCACCCAAGTCATGCAGATTATTTGCACCCTCCATTGGTCAAATGGTTAACTCAACTTTTATGGCCTCAGTTTTTAGTGAGAACAGCCTCCTATCAAGAGATGGCTTCAAAGGTTGGGCAGAAAAAAGTATTGCTAATAGATGGAAACAGGAATAGAAGAGAACATCTTCATCTGATAACAGGCAGTTACCAGAGAAAACATCATTCCTCATGACTTGAGTGTCCTGGAGACTGAGTGTTGTTCCTTTCAGCCTGGAGTCAACCATGTACATGGTGCCTGCTCTTGGGAGAACTTTCTTTATGAGTACACCCATGTTTCTGTACAGGCAACTGTTGAGGAAAAAGTATTGTCCAGGTTTGTTGGAATTCTACTCATCCTTCAGAAGTTAGAGAGATTCAGAGACTTACAGCTGCAAGAATCACTCACTTTCATCCCAAAATGGTAGAGACTTTCCATTCCTCTTCTTGGAGACTCTGTCTTTATAGAGCCCTTTCTAGGGTCCTCCACAGAGAGAAGGGGACCACATGCTGGCCATCCTATTACACTCAAAGTATACAGCGATATACAGCTCAAAATGTTGAGCATTCTCTTCTGTGACGAAGTTTCACTACCTACGCAAGAAAGAGCAGACGCTTATCAAACTTCCATGTGGGGATTTGTGGAGAAAGAATGTCATGAAATAGCCTTTAAGTGTCAACTCTCTAACTGAGGGAATTTGCATTTCCTGTCAGATAAGTGTGTGTGTGTGTGTGTGTGTGTGTGCGCCTGTATTCCTTAATGCCTATCCAGTTCAATGA
The DNA here is from genome assembly GCA_004363575.1 of Solenodon paradoxus. NCBI lineage: Eukaryota > Metazoa > Chordata > Mammalia > Eulipotyphla > Solenodontidae > Solenodon > Solenodon paradoxus. The sequence goes on from RJWH01006369.1 coordinate 29,303, forward strand.
GCAATTATAGAAAAACATGCGCTGCCTCTAGGTTGGAGAGGACACATTTTCTACACATGTAATCAGCATGCTATTTGAAGGCAACATGCTTATCTACATAAAAAAATCTGAAGGATTCTACAGAAAAGCTTCTAGACCTAGGAAAATTTAATAAGGTACAGGAGAGAACAACACAAAATTATGATAATTTTATGCACTATCAATAGAAACCTAGAAGCTGAACTTTTGATGTGTATACTAGAATTAAACTATGAATGATTTAGGGACAACTTTAATCTAACAGTGAGCAAGATCTATACACTGAAAATTGTAAAATATTGTAAATAAATGGACTACATGTGATTACAGACTGAATTACAGCCCTACACTCACATATTGAAGTCTAATCACCATCGGGCATAACTGTGTATAGAAAAGGGGTCTTTAAAGAAGTTGAGTTAAAATGAAGCTATTCATGGTACAGCTGGTAGATTAGTGAATTATTCCATTGGGCACAATACACAAAACATTCCAAGGATGCAGGTTTGATACCTGGGGCAAGGGGCATGAACCGAGATGAAGTAAATAAAAATGATTAGCTTCTTCCTCCTCTCTTTCCCTGCTTGCCTACTCACCTTCATTCCTGCCTGTACCTTTCTTTTATTAATAAATAAGTAAACATAAAATGAGGCCAATCTAATGGGTCCTAGTTCTATAAGCTTCGTGTCCCATTAAGAAAAAACAGTATCAAAGGTGACTGTCCACAGAGAAAAGACCCCCTGAAGACACAATGAGAAGCTGTTCTTCTCTAAGCCAAGGAGAAAGGTCTCAAGAGAAATCAAACCAGACTTTGGAATTGTGAGGAAATATATTTTAATATTTGTAGCCCCTCAGTCTATGAGAACCCTTGAAAATTCATCATCTACTCTTGAACTAAAAGTTAATGTTGTTAAGATGTCAACATTCTAAAATTTATATGGAAAATGCAAAGGAACTTCTTTGAATAGGACAAGCAGGAGAAGTTAAACTACTTAAACTCAACATTTACTATAAATCCCCTGTAATTGAAGCAACATGAGAAGAAGAATAGACCTAGAGACCAGTGACACAAAATGAATGCTCACAAATGAGTTCACTCACATGTGACTAATTTGCAACAAAGGGGTAATGGGAACTCAGTGGAGAATGGAGAGACTTTTTTAGAAATGGGCATGGAAAAACTGAACGTCAAAATGAAATCAAACAACAATTAACTTTTACCATATCGTACACAGAAACTATTGCTACAAATGGGTAGTTAAATTGAATCAGAAGGTTAAAGCTATGATACTTCGAGGGACTATTTAAGAGGCAATCTTTTGTGACACAATAAGAAATATCCATTAAAGAAAAATCTGAGCAATACACTTCGTCAAAATATAAAATGTATCCTTTAAAAATGGCTTTTTTGGGAAAACAAAATGAAAAGTTGTAGACTGGGAGAAAATATTAGCAATATATATTTGACAAAGAACTTGTTTGCAGAATATGTGATAAAAAATCTTACAATTAAATAAGGATATATGTGATCCAATTAAAATTTACAATGCAAAAAGATCTAGAAATGATCAATAAACAAGTTAAACATCCTTAATAATCAGGGAAATTGAAAATAAAACCACAAAAAGATATGATTATGCAGTCACTTGATACTAAACTTGTAAAGAACACAAAGAATACCAAGAGTTCCCCAAAATGCAGAACAATGGAGATCTTATTACTGCTGATGAGAACATGAAACTCATTTAGCAGTTTTTTATAAGGCTATCAGAAACTTGCCACATGACCCAGTGATTCAACTCTTAGGTACTTACTCAAAGGAAATAGATAAATCTATGTCACACACACCCACACATTCAGTCCACAACCTACACATCCATGCGCACACAAGTGCTCACAAGTGTTAGTCGTTATAGTTTGAACAGAACCCAAATGTCCACCAACAAGTAAATGGTTCATATGCATTCATGGACTGCTGCTCACAATAACCAGAAATCAAGTTCCGTTATGTGAGTAAGCATGAATCCCAGAAATATCATGCTGAACAAAGAAGTCAGTCAAAAGAATGTACACCAGTATGATTCCACTTATACATGATTTAGGAAAACAAAGTTTAATTTGTATTATAAATCAGTAGCATTTGGGGTAGTGGGGCGAGAATTCTTCTGGAGAGATGTAGGGTGTATTTGAGTGTAGTTGTTTCATGGATATATGAAAATTTTTCAAATTTTTCAAAACTTGCTGAGCTGTGCACTCAGATATGCTTTAATGCTTGTAACTTTGCTCAGCAGAGTTGAGCAACAGCGAGTAAAGTGTCCTTAGTCCTTTTTTCCACATCTTTGCCAATCAGAACGATATGCTCTGCCACCTACAGAGTGTCACTGACATAGTGTTTGCATTCTGGTCAGTGCTTATGTAATTTTTATGTCCCTCATTAAGAGGCTTTATTTACATGCTCTTGTTGAGAGGATGCAGTTTGGATGTCTGGTCTTGTTTTAGTTTTTGGTGTATCTTTAGTGCCAAGCAGAGTGGCTGCAGTTGGTCCTCCAAAATACTTGTTGAATTGAATTGAGGTCATTCAGGATATGTTGAGCTATTAAAAAAGCGACAGATGCTAATTCTGATAGATAGAGTGTGAGAAAAGGTGGAGTACCCCACTAGCTAGGGCCAGATCCACCAGCTCCTTGGTTCCACTGGTAGAGTTTTTGACAAGCATTTGGAAGTTGGCAGGGAGTATTCCACGGGAAGCCAGAGGAGAGATTAGTGGAGTCTGTAGTACTTATGATGGGGGTCAGGTGACACTGGGACCTGGGTCCTTCTGGTAGAAAGAATCAGAACCAACATCGAGTCAGAGAGTAGAGCGGGGGATGAAATGATGATCTCCTTGCTGCAAACCAGGAGGACCACAGCGCTTTAGCGCTGTCTCGTGCGACTTCACATCATCCTTGCCCAAAGACGACCAAGCAAGATCTCAGATGCGTCCCCAAAATGGGTGCAGGCTGAGTAGCCTTTGAGAGCTGGACTAAGCTTTGAGAATCATCTTAAAGCTGGACAAGCAGATTGCTTGTGACCCAAGTTGAATCAGAGTGAACAAAAATGTCAGAGCCAGAGTGGTCTGGCTGTCAGGCAGGGTACAGAAGACTGCACCCAAGGGTCTCATTAGACAACCCATGGGTCCTTGCCAGAGCTAATGAGCAAGAAGAAAGCTAGGCATCAGGCATCGTCAAGATAGCTGTGAATCTGCTCCACCTTCTTAACCTCTGTGGCACAGAGAGCTGTGTTTATGACACTGATCCCGGGTTTTGTTCCCTCTCCAGAGAGCCATGATGAGGTAATGACACACATGTCACTGGTGTGCATGAATCTGGCAATCACAGTACTCAGCTTGGGAGCATCTTTAGGAAATCCTCAAAATACCACCATGGGCTGTCTGAATTCTGCCAGTGCTGCCTCTTAAAAGCATTATCTCCCTCTGTCCCCTGCTCCCCAGGCCGAGTGCCCCGGCCCTACGGCACATCTGTCCTGGTGCTGGGTGCTGTGCAGCCTCGTGCTCGGCCTTCAGGTTCTAATTTTGTTGCCCTCACCTCCATTTTCACTTCCTTCAGTGTTATTTGTTCAAAATGAAAAATGGACTGAGAGATTGCCTTGATTAATAATCTCAGCTCTTTTTAGTGACTACAGGGTCACTTTTAAACATGGTCTCAATTCCCTCAAGCACCTTATATTTTAGCCATGGGTTTCCTTCAACTGGGCTCGCTCTCTCCCCTCCTCTCTTCACCTCTCTCATTTCAACAATGAGAGTGTGCAGTTGTCTCACGCTAATTAAATTCTCATTGTCGTGCAGCTATTATCATCATCTCCTCCACATTAATTTCCTCTTCCCCAACTCAGACTGTGCACCTGTCAGAAAATAACTATCTGCTCCTCCCCACACCAAGCCCCCAGAAATCGCCAATCTGCTTTCTGTCTCTATGAAGGAGACCACTGTAAGAACTTCACTGAAGTGAAATCATAGAATTTTCCTTTAATGTCTAGAATTTTGAGCTTAGTGTTATTTTCGAGGCCCATCCATGTTGCAGCCTGTGTCAGAAATTCCTTCTTTCTCAAGAATGGCTAACATGGCATTGTATATAGAGACCACAATTCGCTTATTGATTTACCTTGATGGATGGTTGGATTTTTTCCAGGTCACTCTGAGTTTCAATGCCCAGGGCCTGAGAGAGGAACTGATGACTCTCATGCACCTGGTTAAGATTCATGGGTTCCTGGAAACATGCTGGTGGGTGTCCTTTACATCACAAGCCTGTCCATGAATTTCTGTGCCTTGGAAGTAGAGGTGAAGATGTTGGCAAAGAGAAAGATAAGGAGAAAAACCATCCATGACTGAGGGTAGATCTTGGCAGAAGTCTCAGATTGGGTAAAACAGGGGAGACTTGTCTTTTATATGCTTACTACTTTCAGGACCTCTGAAAATACATTGTCATTGTTTGTTTGGAGCCAGGTACCTAGGTACTAATCCAAAACTTATTAATGAGCTTCTACTATGCGTTACACACTTATACTGAGACCTACCTTATCTGATAGTTCATCAGCATTTGCATTCTGAGAACTCACCAGGATGCTGGCATAGAAACAGTGACAGTCATCCTGCCATTTAACCTACTCAGTCAACAAAGGCAGCATGACAAGCTTTGTATGAATCTTCAGTGTTTAAAAAACTGGATAGACCCTGGAGTTCTCCAAAGTATAAGGACCGTTATAGACAGGCAGACTCCTGAGTCAAAGCCTGCATCCAAGACCCCAGCATGCGGGTTTTCAGCAAAGACCTCGAAGTGACAGTCACACGTAGCAAGTTTGAGAAATTCTACCTGAGTAGCGATACTTGATAACATGCTATTAGATGGGAACTTGCTGAATAAATGGACTGAAAGAAAAGATGTGAATTCTATGCTGGTGCGTTTTTGACCTCTAAACCCATCTGCAAATCATTAGTGATAAGAATAGCCTTATTCCCCAGTTCATTCACTTGCTGTCCTTTGCATTTATAGTTCTTTTTCATACATGTCTTTCACCTCCTCTGTGCATTCTCTTTGAAGGCAGGGATGTGTTTTATATCCACCGTCTTTCTGCCTTCCATTTGGAATCATGGTTCCAGGAATGGAAAGAGCATTCGAAGCACACTGAGCAAACTGAAATGCAGCTCCGAATTGCGCAGCCGGGCACACAGAGGGTCATACTTGTATAGACACCTTGGCTGTGGTCATTGGCCTATCTGGTCACTTACTAATATTGTGCTCTCTTGACTAATACAGTCTAATGAATTTGCTCCCTAAATACTCAAATCTTTGGAACGTCATGGGACATTCCTGTTCCTGGCACAATATTCTGCCCAGACTCTCAAGTCCACTGCTGCTTCAGTCCTGGTTCTGAGGACACTGCAACAGGAGTACAGAATACTCTTCAGACAATGCTACCCCCGGAAAAGCTCTTTGGTTCCAAAGTCAAGAATCACAGCTGACGGAGCGTAACCACAGCTGGGCAGAGGGCTCTGGCCCGTGTACGGTTTGTTTTCAACGTCACTTTGCAAACTCATCCCAGAAAACTTCAGTGCTTTAGGATGAGGATCTGACATGCTAATTAACTGAAAACAGATCTCTATTATGGATGAATATCATTTTTTCTTACTGTTCCTAATCTTATTTATTTCAGATGCTTTTTAAAATGACTCATCTTTCCCACCCCAAACAATGAGAAAGAAGCTGCTAGGTAGAGAGCTAGGTTTGTCTAAGTGGATATTTGTTATTTCATTTGTATTTTAGACAAAAATTTGCAATAAAGAATGCATTTTTCTCATGTTTTGTGTTATGAGAGATCATTCAGTTATCTCTGTGCATGTTCTTAATGAATTTTATCTTGCTTCTTAAATAAGTTTCTTCATTCTAGAATATGGATAAGAACTACTTAATATATAGAGGTTCACAGCTTGAAAGGATAATGTATGTACTTTTATCAGTTTCTCTCTCTAAATTAAAGCATCTTCCTTCCTTACTCCCTCCATCCCTCCCACCCTCCCTCTCTCCCTCCCTTCTTTCCTTGACTCTTTGCTTTCTTTCTCCCTCTTTCTTTCAAGGCTATTTCCTTATTTGATATCATACCGCCCTTGAATTAGATGTTTCTCACCTACGTCTTTGAACAGAAACTTAAAAACAATTTGGTTTCAAAAGTTCCTCTTCTAAAAAAATGTGTTTTTGAGCATCAAAAATACATGGGCACATACAAATCTTCTGTGTCCCCATGACAGCACATGTGACCTTCCATTCAGTCACTTCTGAGCAGAGGTAATAGACAGAAGACTGCGTTCACACATTCCACCCCATGGAAAATGGCAACAGAGAAATTAGAGAATTTCTAATTTGGAACAGACCTTTGGAACAGGTCATCTCTGCGACTTCCTGGGAGGAACACAGGGCTCTGTGGAGCTGACTGCAGTGATTCTGCAGTGGGGCAGGGTTTGGAGTGTGGGGAACCTTCCCAGAAATCGCCTGTTCCTCCTCTGGGACTGAGACCCTTCTCCCCCGACCCTGACCTTTGAACCTTTCAGACCCAGACCTTCTGCAGGAATTTCTGGTACTTTCTACCACCCTTCCAGAATAATCCCCAATCTTCCTTTCTCCTAACCTTCTGCACTGGTCAGGGCTCTTGGGTGCAAACACTATGTGCCTGGGTAGGCGTCTGAAGCAGAAGAAGACACGCAGAGGGGGATTCACTGGAATGTTTCTGTGTCTCTCAAACATTAACAGACAGATTATTTAGATGGAGTTAGACAATGGACAAGCCAGCTTCACTCCTCTCCATCACTTCCCAAAGGTCAGAGGGCTTAGTGTAGGATTAAATCTAAGACCCACTGCTTACTAAACATGTGTCTATGGACTGGACATGTTCCCACTCAATCTCATTTCCTTCACTCACAAGATGAACCAGCTCCACCTTACAGAGTTCTTGCAGCAGAAATAAACTCGAACCACATGGCATCCATGAAAAGGTCTCCCTCAGGGTCTGGCATGTGTCAGGTAGTCAATAAATCTTTGCATCTTTCCTCCAAAGGGCCGCCACACACCATGAATCCATCTAACGACAAGAGAGTCTTGTCATTAGGGTGGTCCAGTCCCTGGACAGCAGGACAGTTCCAGTTTCCCGGCCTGGCTCTGACCACTGCAGGGGGAGAGCGCCTACTGAAAACAGACTTGGATGCAAAGAGGTGTTGCACAGGGCAGCAGTCCTTCTTGGCAATCCGTTGGTTCCTGGGATTAACAGAGATGAAATGAATCCTGTAATGAAACAGGAAAGAAAATAGAGAATAATTTCTTTAGGGGATGGAGACCAGCATCATTTGTGTGCCCTGTTTCCAAGAACCAACCAACCAATCTTTTCTAGAAAGACTTCCAAAGGCTGAGGGCTTCACCCTCAGAAACCCAAAGAGATGGCATTTTATCTGTCATGTCTCTGGTGATAAGAGCTCCATCATAACTCAATAGCATTTTCCAGACTCATTTTGATGAAGAGAGGAGTCACTTTTGAGCAGTGGTGATTCTGTGCTTTTTCTTTTTAGTTTTCTCCCCTTTTCTCTCCCTCCTTCCACCCTTTCTCGTCTCCTCCCCCCTCCTTCCCTTCTTCCACTTTTCCATTTTGAAACATCTATCGTTTGGGGTCATGGTGATTTATTGTCTCTAAAGACAACATTGGCCATGACAGAGCCTGGTCTTTCACTATAGAAATTTCAAAAATAAATTCCCGAAAATGAAACAATGATGAAGAAATAAGCCTCCGCTTCTGAGAGCGATGCTCACCAATTTTGCTTCCATTTTCTCTTTGTTTTTATTCTGATGCCAGAACAATTTTCATCTCCTTTGAGCACTCCCTGTTGAAATTCTAAGTGTTTCAAATAGAATGGGCAAGACTCCACGCTGCTCCACATCTCCGCGAGTTAAGGACATAGCATCTGACCGTTAGCGCCCCACTGGGCCCCCGAAGGACCGTTTTGCCTCGGCTGAATGTCATTGCAGCCAGTAACAATTATTTACTTCTGGAAAAGAATTGCTAAGGGACATGGTGCCAACCGGTGTTTTTGATTTCCAGGCCTGCCTGGTTATTCCTAAATTTCAGTTTGGGAAGGAAATTTGCAATTACCTCCGGAGAACACGCCATTTCACAGAAATCCTAACTGCGTTTCCCTGCGAGAAGAGAGTGTGCTGTATCACAAGACACACCACCAGGCTCCTTATCAAAGAAATGGCTTTTCTCAGACTCAGTTTACCTTGGAGAGAGCAAAGCTCACTGATGTTCCAAAACTCAGTCTCTTTATCAGGCAATATTTAAGGCAAATTTATGATTATCTTATCTGCAAAGACAATACATTTCTATGAAAATAGGACACACATTTTCCATCCTCTGGAGTGTCGACAATTCTGAGCAGAGCAAAAATGACTGTTCCCCGAAGCCTCAAAATTCTCCATTGGCACTTCTGGAACAGAATAGGATGTGATGCCATGACGATGATTCTGTCTTCTCTGCAGGACGTGGGTGGGCAGGCTCATCTGCGCTCTCCTCCTGCCTGCAGGCTCCCTTGGGGATTGGAATCTTGGATCCCAACATTGCCTTGCACGGTCTTACATTAATAGAATTGTGCTCTCTGTAGAATTCTGTGTTAGTTTATCTCATCAGTTGCCTTGAATGAATTCACGTGAATTCATATTTGTCCATTATTAATTACATATGTGTGCATACAGCTATAATTCTAACTCCTACTGCTATTACACATCATATATACATGCTGTATGAAACATGTATGCACATGCATGAATATTTATATATGGAGTATATATGTCACTCCTACTGGAATTTCTCAATGAATTCTTTTTAACTCCCAGTGCAAATGGAAGGAAGAGACAGATTGAATCACTGCCGTGAATAGACTCTTCCCTTCTCCTGACCTTGTTTTGTGCTTAGCTTCCTATCATTTGACATCATTGACAAGTGTCATTTTTATATAGAACCAAGAAGATGAAGTTTTTATTTGGTTTGGCTTGGTTTTGGTAGAGGGAGTAGGGGTATATGTGTAAGCCTCAGAGAAGGTCATTTGAGGCACTCTTTGTGGACATGCAGCTTACATTATTCCTTCTAGAAAAGGGTTCATTCTGACCTGTCAACACCTTCTGAGATAACACCTTTTGGATTATCACTGCCAAGTAATGACTATCAGAGCGTCGAGTCAGCTCTGTCCTCATGTCCAGGGCTTTGGATGAAGCCATGGGCTGAGCTAACAGTGGGAGAAGGCCAGGTCTTCACGAGCACTCACCTTTGCTGTAACCTGGCCACTAACAGTCTTCCTGCAAATCCCTTCTTCCCCTGGAAATGGGTGGCATCTTCCAGTGACCCACGAATCAATTCTTGGTGAGAGCCACTCTATTAACTAGCGAGCAAGGTGTCTGTGTGAGTGCCTGTGCGTCTGTGTTTCTGCCAAATCAGTTGGCATGGACCAAGTATGACATAGCGGTGATAGACAGTATTTTCTACAAAGATGAACCTAGAATGTAAGACTGTTTATTGACTGTGAGGTGGTCCAGCGCTCACGAGAATCGGTCAGCTGCACTTATTTCGCACAGTCGTCCTTGATGCCTCATTGGGTTCCCACTCCCATTTCTCTTACTTACGCCCTGTAAGTACACCAGTTCTGTTCTTTGGATCTCACAGTCTTCACCAGCAAACTGAGAACAGCAGCTACTTTTCTGACAAGGAGTGACGATGTAGTACAAGCAAGTGTTGTGAAAACTCAAGAGTCGTCATGCCTCTACTGTGTCTCCATCATCACTCTGGTGAGGGTTAGCCAACTCGTCTACGTGTGTGAAGTGGTTCTCACCAGAGTGCCCTCATGAGGAAGAAAGGAGCAAAAAAATCAACCAAGGGTATGCATGAGAACAGCCGAGAAAGAAGGAGCAGCTGAGAAACTTCGAGCTGAGTGAGGTGACCGCATGACAGAATAGAGGTCACTCCTGAATAGGGGGGACTTGCATCAAAGTCTCCCCAGAGGACTTGGAAGTTACTAATAAAAATGAGCATCTGATCAACTCAGAGTTTAAGAGATCCCCTGGGAGTGGGTTCCTGGAGGCTTTTCGTAAATATAACTACCCGAAGATGTTGGGGGTGAAGGCCGAGGGAACTACACTTCCCCCAGAAATTTCTAGTGAACATTTTGATTTAGATAACAAAAGAAACAATGTCAAAATGAGTGAGTCCATCCATCAATAAAGCTGTTTCCTAGATTTCCTCAGTCTAAACCATGTTGCTGTAGAAAGTCATGATGAAAGATCAGTATCTTAATTAGATGAAACCTATTTGCAAACTCGGGATTGATGGAGAAATAGACTAAGCGAGGGATAATGCAGCATGAAAATCTGGCGTATTTCTCTCCCCACGAAAGCACATGATTACACCTGTCCCAGAAACAGACTTCCAGTTTTTCCCAAGTCTCTTTATGTCTATCAAAAAACCTCTGAGAATCAGACATATTTTAAGGTTGTTCATAAACCCAGAGCCATGTAGATTTCTGAGATCCAAGATGAACAGAAAGGCAGTTGACACCAGCTGTGTTCAGAGAGGAGTTCAGGGTCAGCTTCTTCAATACGGCGGGATGTTCCTTCCTGGGAAGACCCAGTCGGAATGCCTTTCTTTGCTCTTATGGGACAACGATCCTTTCTTTTCCCATTTCTTTCATTTTACTTTGCTTCTCTGGACTTCCCTGCAGGCACCTGCTCTGGGAGTAATGCCCTCTTTGTTTTACTTCCATTTTCTGTCTCCAGCAGGCTTCCCCAAGCCCACCTTGCTTACAGCACTAGAATTCTCCTTTGCAGCTGCTATTTGTGAAATCTTCACTGTGGCTACATGATGTATTGTAACGATGAGAATTGCCTGTGTCTTGTTGGTCTTTCTTAGCCCGACATGCTTTCTTTAAATGTCTGTGACCAGAGAGAAAATTGCATTTTCAAATATCTCATTGTGAATTGCCAAGCCCTGGAGCACAGCCCATCATGACATCTTTCCAGTTCTTATTATTTACAAAAATAAAACAAATCCATAATGATTGGAGGGAACTGAGTTTATTCCTAATAGACCTATCTCTAGGATGCGATTCTAAATGACGATTCTAAACAAATATATACATATACACACACATATATATATAAATATATTTGCTTTGCCCTGCTTTTCCTCTGTCACATTTTCACAACAAAGTAGTTTTCTCAGAAAGATCCATCTTTCAATAAATGGTGGCAGGCTGGAACACGAAGCATGTGGCTGCTCTGGCTTGCTCTGTGGCTCCAGCAGCGGCACCCCAGCAGAAATCGAGACGCTGCTCTTTATCACGTTATTATCAAGAAGGGACAGTGGGACTTGGGCAGGTAGGTGGGCGGAGCTCAAAATGGGCCAGTTCGCTCTGCCCAGGGCAGAATCAGGGCTGCTCACTTGTCAACTCCATTGAAGCTCAGTTTCAATGCAGACTGTTAGGAGCACAGATTCTCTCCACTTTCCATGTTCTTCAAAACACAATGAAAATCTATTTTTCTCATAGGGCAGATTGCTCCGCTTTGAACTAGGAGTACATGGTAGATATAAGACAATGAAACACAGAACATTCAGAAAAATGCAGACCATGGTGCTAAGGAAAGTTGCCAGGTTATAGAAGAAGAAAATGAGCCAGAAGAACTGATACCAGTGACTTTGATGGGTGTAAGTCAGCATCTCTTGAAGATGGAAAAGCCTCAGTAGCAGGACTACTGGAACAGAATGGAGGGGAAATGCTGGTAAGAGAGCGTATAAGTCTTTTCATTACACACAAGCCAGGGGCCCAGGGGACATTCACAGTGGGATGCTAGCTTTCTCACCCATGTGTGTCTCCCCACGAATGTCTTTGGAGAGGCCTTTGCTCTTGGGAAGGTCAGATCTGCCAGCCACATGGGTGTCGCAGTCTCATTTTTCTTTAGAAAAGAACCTCCCTGTCCTGCTCAGAGTCCAAGGTGCAATACTTCACTTTTTGGGAAAAGACATTCATTATTCTTCAACAGATTTTTAAGAAAAAAAAGTCACATTATGTGTGTGTAGATACACACATTTATACATATACATGCACACGTTTATTCATAAAACAGACCAAAATACTCATGGAGCAAAATGGATTTGGATTTGGTTATCAGACACTGGGGTCCACACTTACAGCTAACACATTTTCAGTCGTTTCTCGGTTACTATTATAAGCAGATGTGGTATTTTCACTAATGCCATGTCTACATTGTACAGTTGGGCTCCTGATTGCTGCCTATTTCCCTGACTATGTGATCAAGCAGTGCCTCTGACCGTGTTCTCATTACTACTTTGGTAAGTTCTCATGTAATGCTTTGTCGGATTTTCTTAATTAACTTATTTCAACTCCAGGTTCTGTTTCTCAAAATAGGGATATTCTAGCTGTGTGCAGTTGCTGTGGAAATTTGCTCAGATGATCCAGATAAAACCGAGGATCACATTCCTGGAAAAAAGACGCGTTATTTTTATTAAAGTGTCAAAACAAAGGATGATTTTAACACCATCGCCATCAATGATTCCTCTCCTAGTATCCTGTGCATTAATGCTTGCTGTGGTTTGAACCAGCAAGTGACTGCAATTTAGAAGAATCAATGACTTCTTCTCTGTAGTCAAGCACATCAGCTCTTTGCATGATTTTAGGGATTTTTGTTTCAGAAAGAGACAGTGCTTAGGACATGCTTTCCTCCCAGAGTGAAATTATTTAAGCGAAGTTTCCTTTGCTACTCTATGCATGGTTGAAAGAGAGAGTTGGATTTCGTGTTGACAAGACTGAAGAAAATGAAATATAAGATAATAAGAGTGCATGTGAGGATGATTTGGCTGCAAGCAAAAGCACACCACTAAAAATGGGTAAACTGATAGGGGCATTTTCCTCTCACACTAAGGAGTCTGGGGATCAGACATTATGCACACAGATGTGTCCTTCATTGACTCAAAAACTCCATCAGGTCCCAGAGCTATACACCTTTCTACCATTTTATCTTAGTACGTTGATTCTTAACCTTAAATGTGTCAGTTGTAGATCAAAAACACTGCCGAACTCATTGTATTACAAAGTGAGATGCAAGGTGATTTCTCCTCAAATATTTTTGTTGGCATCAGTGAAGGCATGCAGAGATGTCCCCTTGGACAGAGCTGGGTAAGGAATCCACGTTCTTCATGGACAGGAGAAGGCAGCATGGCACCGCTCAGCCTGAGGGGTGGGAGGTTAGAGGAAACTCTATCAGCAGGTTAGAGGGGAGCGGAAATGACTACAGAGAGGTAACACATTTTGATGAAAACATCGTTTATCTATCTATCTATCTACCTACCTGTTGTTTATCAATTCATCTATATTTCATTCTTTATCACTTATCTTCCATTCATCTACTGATCCATCTACCTATCATTTATCTGCCTACCTACACTTGTCAATGCATCTGTATGTCACTATCCATAACTCATCTTCCATCCATATATTGACCCATCTATCTATCTAAACTGATCTTTCCATCTCACCCAAATGTGCTTAACTATCCCCATTGGGCATTTTCAGAATGATAAAAAATAGATAGAAGAAGGTAAGACAGAAGCAAGAGACCATAAATCTACTATTTCTTAAAATTCATTAAAGAGGTCCTTTATCTTTCCAAGCATGTTAAAGCATATGGAGGGAGGCACTTAGATGACTGAATTCCTTGTGCTTTTAACTTAGTGTTTTTTGCTATCTTTTAGAGTTCATAAATTTAGACATTTATTTTTGCTTTTTATTCATTTTAATAATATGCATTTAAGGCTATTTATTTATATACAAATTCCATTTTGATTAAATGCCATGAGTTTGACCACAGTAACTTTTATTGCCTTTTCGTTCTAAGCATTTATTTCTAATCTTCGCACTTGAGTTATTCAAGGTCATCTGGTAATTTTTACATTTATAAATGTATGTTGGCTTTTTGCTTATTTCTAACTGAAAAATCTTTCACCATTGGAACTTTATTATAAATGTGTGTATGTGCTTGTGTATTTTAAACTTTCTTGAGACTGTCTTTGTGAAGTGTGAAATTAAAAAAATTATATGAGCTTAAGCAGAATATGTATTCTTTATTTTGGGGACATATACAGAGACCTATGTACATCTTTCAGATAACATTTATAAAGTATGCTGTTGAAATGCTTCCAGTATTGATATTTGCTTTCCCAGCTTGAACTATCCTTGAGTAAGAACTATTAAAATATTTTTCTAATTGCAATTTTTTTCTCATTTATTCTTGAAATGTTGTTATGCACTTTCTTTAGACCATCTCAAGACAAATGATTACATATGGTAGGTAACTATGTATTTATGGGTATGTTTTCATCCAAATGCATGCATAGTTTTGTAATATTAGGACTCTCTTAACTGAATACACAAGTCAAGGGAGGCGGAACTAACAACTACAGATGTTTATACGGTGTTTGCTTTGTATTTGAAAGATCCAGTCCTTGTCTGCCTCATGAGAATGCAGAATCGAGCAGCCACTCTGAGGGCAGTTTGTCAGTTTCTATAAAACTGAATGTATTTTACTATAAGAATAGCAGGCACCTTCCTGCATTCCTGGGTATTTACTCAATGGAGTTGAACACATGTCCGCACTAAATCCTGCACATGGATCTTTACACAATTTTATTCATAATTGTCAATACTTGGAAGCCACCAAGATCCTTTGCAAGAGGCACATGGATAAGTCTTGAATCTTTAGGGGTGTCTATTCTGCACCCCTTCTCCTGCTCCTCCTGGTCCATTTCCCTTCATGCTTGCTAATTCTGAGTTTGATCCATCAGATCACAGGATCTCTGTGCAGAGCCAGGTCACACGGAAATCCTTGACCTCTTTGTCTCATGCTGTGAGGCATGAAAGCAGAAAGCCAGGAACAAATATTTAAGATTCACTTAAAAAGTACCACGTACACACTCCTTTGCTGCTTTGTTTATAAATGGATGTATTCCATCTCACCAACCACCCAGTAAGCACAAGGAGTGAAAGGGAATACAGATGAGTTAGGACGTGAGCGTGTTAAAGGGAAGTGGGCAGGCGAATTAAAGGGACTCAGAATTGTCAGCACACACTGAGCTTTTGTTTCCTAACTTCCAGTGCTGGACACAATGTCATCTGAGGCGTCACAGCCACAAGGTGGAGGAACAAAGCCGTTGCCCTTAGAAGCACCGTCATTCCGCCAGCAGGACCTCCGCAGTTCTCCGTGGTGCTGTTCTCGCGGGTCGCGTGACCATGAGCAGCAGCGCACTGGAGGACATGGCCACAGGTCTGCCCTGGACATTATCTTCCCATCATTTCATTCAGGAAAGCAAAACAAATACCGAGGAAATCCCATGAATCAGACACACAATTTTGGGACATTGAGGAGGCGGTAAAGTCTGCAGGCGTCCAGGTAAATGGCTGTCAACGTGTGGTTCTCACCCCAACAGCCCCCAGTTCCTAGAGCAAAGGCGGCACAACAGCAAATGATGGACTTCTTCCAACCTGTGGATGTGGAGTTGATGCTACAGGATGGATGCCCATCCTGTATTTAAAAACCCTTAATTTTGCCATAAAAATAAGACAGTTTCATATCACAGTTCATAGTGTCAGCATTTTTGTGACCTGAGCCATAGTCCCCATTGGTTTTTCACTCCTGCAGAGAAGCCCCTGGCAGGAGAGAGCCCCCTGCTGCCCTGGGCGGTTGCTGCACCTGCCTCACCTCCACTTTCCCAGCGCCCAGTGTTTCCTGCACCCACAGCCTCGCTCCACTCACCCCGTGCCCTCTCCCAGTAGACACAGTGACCAGCCTCCTCCTGAGGAAAAGTGAGCCCCTCTTCTTCCAGTGACCCCGATGTTACGCCTCCCTCTGCCCAGCTTCATGAGGTTTGAATCACACCGAGTTAATGATCATTTCCACAGCAGCTCTCACGCAGATGACACCATAAAGCTCTGTTTTATGATTCGGCCGAACTGGTGGTTGAATCTATTCCTTGGAACGTAGCGTGCTGAGTAGAGTGCTAAGCACTGGATTTATTCCTCCTCCGCACTCCCAACGCACCGGAGGAACAGTCCAGTCTCACCAACACCAGTGGCTCAGCCAGGTCCCGACTCTCATCAGAAGGAGCGGCGGGGTGGTGGGTAGCCGCTGCCATCCTGGAGCCGTGAATTGGGTGTGTCTTCCAGGGCTGGGGTCGGTGGTGCTGTCTTTAGAAAAGTCCCCAAGGCAACATGGTCTCATGCCTCAGCCAAGAAAGAGTGCTGCTCTTTCAGAATCAATAATTTAGTGTACCATAAATTAACTTTTAAAGAAAAATACTCATTTAAAAGATATCTGAAAGCATTTATGTTTGCACAACTCTATTTTAGTAGGACCAGGGGTTAACTAGGTAGGTCTCTTAGAAAACGCTTTCCTCTGTGTACTTTATCTGGATACCTAATATTCTTTTCTAATAACTGGGACCTCACTCGATGTGAATAGGCTGACCACGCGGCTTCTTCATATGCACACAATTGCCTGAGTACTCGGGAATCAGGTTGCAATCATGATAAGGCCATAAAGTCCAAGCAGTTTTCCTGTTGAAGCCTTCTAGCTAATTCTTTGCACAAGTTAACTTTCACATCTTACAGAAGCGAGGATTCCTATTTTCCCTTTAATTAGTCAATTACCATATGTCAATATTCTACACATTCTTTAGAACAGATTTTTGTCAACTCTTATATCAGTTTAAAATAACCTACTTGAAATCACTCAAGAATTGTGAACATTTACCGAGTAAATTGGATCTCATCTGGGGTTTCTTCAAAAGACGCCTGATGCAGGGATTACATTCTGCCATAGCCAGATGAAACCATTTTTAGATGAAACCATTCAGCCCTTTAGATTGTATTTCCATCTTTCTCCATCAGCAGTGCATACAGTGGGATAAAAGTAAAATCACATCTGGGAATTAGTGCAATAATGTTCTCAGTCATGTATTTGAGCCATGTTTTTCCCCAGTGTGTTTTGGTCCTTAGAATCTGTTTTATTTTGTCTCTCTGGTCAGCTTCTGGAGGTCATTCTCTTTCCATGAATGAGCACTATCTCTCGCTCTCTCTTTGGTCTTCAGTCACTCATGAGCTTCATACATTCTTCTCAGCGGCACTTTGAGTCCTGCAGAGTCCGCTTGCCACCTCCCACATGCTCGAGAGATCAGAAACCCTTGAGAAGGGCCTCACGCAGGCAGGGCAGTGGAAGAAGGAGCAAGAGTTCACAGCCCCGCTGCTCCCTGCTACCTTCTCAACCCCCCATTTGATTCTGCTATTTTCTTTTTTTGTAAATTGGGTCACAGATGTTTTATTGCTACAAAACGCTTTGAAACTTTTTCATATGTTCAGTGGGAAAAGATGCCTCTCAAAATTCATGCTGAAATAATTAAGCTTTTTAATTTCACTGTCAATTTATCAGAACAAGTGATAAATCTCTATACTGCCTGCCTCTCCAGTGCGACTTTTCAGTCCATTTGCTTCCTCCGATTGCCTGGAGTCTTCCGAACACCGCTCGGCACGCCATATGGAGGCACTGACATCCACACTCCTCCAAGCGCCGGGTCATCGGGGAACATGGGGCTGCGCCCGGAGCTGGAGAGACGAAGGGAGGAGCTCTGCGCTGTGACCACAGGGCTGGACTTAGTGATCCTGCCTTTCCCAATCAGCTCTCGGAGGACAGGATTTCTAGAAGCGGCAGCTCACCCCAGGGAGAGATTTGCTGTCCTTGCGATGCAGCTGGCTCCTTTAGGTTATGGCAGCAGTGCACCAAGGCGGCGATGGCAGAAGCAAAGCCTGCGGCAAGACTCAGGTCCCCGTCGGAGCCCCAGCACCGGGGAGGCAGGAGCGGGGGTCTTCTCCGTTCTCCTTCCCCGCCTTCAGGAAACGCAGCACAGGGGCGGCGGCACTTCTCCTGAGTGTGATGAGTTCACGCTGCTTAGACCCGTAGCCCAGTGGAACTCATAATTGTGCACACCCTCCATCTTACACACACACACACACACACACACACACACACACACACACACACACACACACACATGTGGGGTAGATGCCTTTGTCCAATAACAAGCAATCTTCTGGAAGTCAACTATTCGGGATGTGGAGCCTGTTTCTTAATGATTCTAACCACGGCCAAGAGCTTCTCAGATGCTGTCCCAAAGCTCAGGGAATCAGAGTGGCCTACCGTCTCCCTCTCTGCGGTCAAACCGCCACGAGTAACACTGTCTTTACTGGGGACGCTGATGCTCGGACACAGGCCTAATTCATGGCTGCGCTGCTGCGGGGATCCTGTCTCAGGCGCACGGCCAGGTTGGAAGACGATTCTCTACGTGGCCCCAGTGTTTGCTTGAGGCTCCGCGTCTCACCACCCTCGGGGGCTCCCTCTGCCGTCCTCCACTGAGCTGGCCTCGATGCAGAGACGGTCGGGGTCACGTGCGGCTGTGCGACTGGCCTTGTCTTTGAAGCCTGCGGGCTCTTGCAAAGCGGGAACATAGTAGTATCTGTTTCTTAGGGCTGCTGGAAAGATGAAGCGAGTCAATGCCTATGACTGGTTTAGTATACAGACTCATACTATGCGCGAAATGAAACCTCTTTTTATTACTTAATCCATGATTACCTGAGTTTACCTACCAGCACTTTTCGTTTTTGTTCCTTCTGTTAGTATCTCTTGAACAGCCCAGCAGAGACACCGTTTCAATGTTTCTGGGAAGAATATCTATGAGGCCCAGAGAGGGAAAGCAACTGCGCACTGTCACACAGCCAGCAAGGGACGGCGTTTCTGCTGAAATCCAGTTCTTCCTCCCGGCTGGAAAACTCTCTCTCCTGTCTTCCGCCACGTCCCCCTCCTACTTCCTCTCCGTAGAAGCCTCAGACCAGGGTCATGAAGAAATTCTGAGTTCTGAGAGAATCTGGCGTTAGAAAACCAAAGACGGCTCCGTATGGGCTTTCGGCTGCTGTCTCACTTGTTTGCACAAGTTTGGTAGCTCAGACCAGCCCCTGCTCATCTGCACCTTCAGTGCAGGGTCTCTCGGGCTGCTGTCAAGGAGCCGAGCAGGTACGCAGAAGAAGAAACTAGGTCACGATCACACACACAAAGTCACTCAGTTTCAACCGAAACTTTGAATTTCTGACCGGAAGCCATAACCTACTTAAAAGAACACATTGGAGGCTGCCTTCTCCACATCTGCTTTGAGATATCTTTGAGGCTGTGTCTCAACAGAACCAAAAAAATAAAGAAATGGCATTGCATCAAATTAAAAGGACATTGTCATCAACACAGAAAGACATCCTACTGAGTGGAAAAATATATTTGCAAATTGTAGATCAGTAAGGGGTCCCTGTCCAAAATGTATAAGGCAATAATAAAGCCCCACAAAAACAGACAACATTACTAAGAAAGAATCTGACTGGACGATTCTCCAGAGAAGACACACAGATGGGCAGCACAACATGAAAAGATGTTTGCCTATTGTTACTAGGAAAATGCAAATTGAAACTGCAGTGAGCAATCCTTCACACCTATGGGCACGGCTGCTCCAGAAGACTGGACGCGGCCGGTGTCGGCAGGATGTGGAGACCAGGGGACCCTCGCACTCGGCCGGTGACAGTCAAATTATTGCAACTATTATGGACAGTCGTATAGAGGCTTCTCAAAAAATAAAGAATAGAGCTACCATATGACCCAGCTATTCTGGATTTGCCATATACCAGCTATACTGCTGCTATTTATCTAAATAATGCAAAAACTCTGGTCCCAGGCATGTGTGCACCCTCATGATTGTTGCAGAGTAGCCAAGATTTGCAAACAATCCAAGTGCCCATCGGCAGATGACTGGATAAAGATGAGAGACATCTGCATGTGTGGGCATACGCACACACGCACGTACACATGCACGTGCACACACGCACACACAGCACGCGCGCACGCACACGCACGCGCGTGCACACATGCACACACACGGGGTGGAATACTACTCAACCATAAAAAATGAAATTTGCGACATGGACGGACCTAGAGGGTGTTATGCTTTAGTGAAATATGTCAGACTGAGAAAGACAAATATCAAATGGCCTGACTCTTCTGTGGGAAGACAGAGAAACAGAACAAGCGACCAAGACAGCGGAAGGCGAGCAGACCTCTACACTGCAAGAACAGCGGTGGCAGAAGGCACGGCGGGCGGGGCAGTGCGCGTAGGGTTCAGGCGTGCTGGGCTAGACTTGAACCAGACTGCTGGTGACCAGGTCACACACTACTGTTGATATAAAAGTCTGTAAATCTGGAGCCTGTATAATGTAAAAATAAGATGCTTCGCTTTAAAAAAATCGTATTTGTAACTGAAATAAGGAGGAAGCTGGTCAGGCGATTCTTTGAAGGCTCTCCCTGCTCACATGGAGTTCACGGCACTGGCTCCTTGTGGCTGCAGGGTGGAGACGTGACGCTTCTGTGGGTCAGAGACCCCTGCGCATCCAGGGAACATCTGGGGCCCGGCGCCCCTGCCTGCTCCGTCCCATGCGGACTTCTGAACGCGTGGCTCCTGCCATCAGGACAGGCCAGGAATATTGTCTGACATGCTATGTCGTAATGATGGGGTGCCACGCTGTCACCATGCTTTTCATTGTCATAGCACCACTTGAAGCTCGAACGACAAGTCATCGAGTTCTCTGTGTCGTATGTCCTCACCTGCCTGTAGGCCGCTGTGGTCCCCCCCGCGCACTCTCTGAATTAGATTACACTCGAACATAACTTTTTTGCACGGATCCAGCTTGGCACCTGGGAAGTGTTTGTTCCTGAATTAATTTCTAGGACATAGAATTCTGGGAACCATTTCAGAGAAGCCAGAGAATCTTTGTTGTCGGTTCTGAGCAGGAGCCTCAGACGCTGGGGTCTGCTTCTCGTTGGCTCTTCTCCCATGAACCCTAGTTCGCTCCACGCACCCTCATGGCTGCTCTTTGATGCCCCTCACACATCCTACCAGAAACGCCCACCTTCCACGGGCTGGCAGCCGGCCTGACGCTCCAGGCCCTGAGTGGCCAGCCCCGGAGGGTGTGATGATTCACCCCTGGAGATGGGCGTCCAGCCTCCATGGTGCCCCACTCTGCAGGGCCCATCACAGCCAGAACAGGACACTGTCCTGGGTACTTGAGTCCTGAACTCCTTTTGTCATTGGACGGGTTGTGACAATTCTTCACGGTTGTGTCTCTGTCTGTCATATCCGGACAAAAAGCTGCTTATCAAGGCCTCAGGCTTCACAGGCTGAGGACAGCTGCTCCTCCCAGTCACAGATGTCGTCGCAGAATTCCTGGTTCCTGTGCAAGGCCGTCCCTAGGTGGTGAGCGAGGTCACGCTTCATTCTGGAACCTGAATGCTTCAGAAAATCTCCTGCAGAATTCAGACAGCTCATTCTAGCACATTCTTTTGTTCACATGCTCCACAAAAATAATGCGGCAAGTATAATAGCTAAGAAACTGATATATAAGACGGTCTATTTTATATATACATATATATTTATGCTATTATTTCTCGAATAAGGCCTAGGTTTTATGAGTTGTATGGAAGCGCGTACCGCTCCTTGATAACTAGCATGTTCTCACAGAAATCAGGGAAATTGCAATGGGAACAGGAAAAGGGACCAACTCTCTTGGGCTGTGTCTGGCAGAAGTTTCCAGAGAGGAGACGCCTTGCAAACTGGGCTGTCTCAGCTGAAGAGGGGCTTGGGGCTGGGCTTGAAACTTGCATTTCTCCTAAGGCAAAGGGCTTGTAAGATAATTCAGCACGTGGACAGCACTGCCCAGACAGAGGGACGGGGGCACAGAGCGCTGCGCACTGCGGCGGAGGTCGAGCAGACCTCGCTCGAGGCCTCTTCGGCACGTGAGCCTGGGCCAGGAAACAACGCTCATCCCGAGGAACGCTGTCCACAGGGGTTTGGGTGCTCGCAGAGCCAATGAGTGGCTGAGACTCCTCCTTGGAAGCAAGACAGGAACCTGGGGGCCTCAGGACGCTGGCGGGACGGCCAGGGCTCAGTGGTCGTGGCTCTGCAGGCCCAGCCTGAGGGCCCTTCATTCGTGCGTTTCTCAGGTTGGAACCTGGAGGCAGGTCGCTGACTGCTCTGCATGTCTGCTCGTCCGTGACAGGAGAGAGGTGCCGATGGGACCCTCCTGCCACTAGAGAGCAAGATGTCCGTGGAAGGCCCAGACGCCCCAGGTGGTAGTGTGCCCGTGGCCCAGAGGACACTGCGGCGCAGAGGAACAGGGGATACGCGGCAAGGGAGCCGCTGAGGGCCCCAGGTGACTTTGGTGAACACGGAGCTTTAGCTGATCCGACTGGTAGAGGGCCTAGCGAAGGTCTCCACTGCTGTTCAGACACGCACAAGCCCTTCCTTTCTTTGCAGAATCACTAAGTACATGCCGACATGCTAACTTTAGATGCCACATAAATTTCCAAGCTTCGTCCTCCAAACCAAACTCGCTATTCGTTTCCCACCAGGAATTTGGATTCCCAAACAGCTGTTGAAAAACAACATTTTGACAAGAGGTACAAATGACGCAGAAACATATGGGTACGTTTTTCTTTAAAATAAACGCAGGCATTAAGTAGGGGAGCAGGTGACTGGCACACTGTGTTCTTCAGGAGGAATCCCGGTGCCTGGTGCTGGTGCAGAACGAGACGTACCTCTTCCCACCAAGCGTGGGGCGGCGGGCGTCCAGCAGAGCCCCATCTCCCTCCTTCCACGTGGAGACTTGCAGCCCACGGGTACGCTCTCCTGTCACTCATTTGCTAACCTCCGGCAGGCAGACGCGGCCCAGTGACTGAGTTCCCTCCCAGCCAAGGAGGACAGACGTGGCAGGTGCCAGTTTTGCGTCTGGCCTTAGTGGGCCCTCCTTTCCTGCGAGCTTCCGCCCTCTGAGAACTCAGGGTGATGCACTGACCCAGCTTCACCTGGGAAGACAGACAGTGCTCAAGAGCAGGGAAGCGAGCATTTTAACATCGGAGAGTGAATACTTCAGCCTTGGTAGGTTACACCATGCTTCTGCCACGCAAGTCTGCCAATACTGCAAGAAAGCAATCAGGGGAAACACTTAGCAAGACTTAACTCACAGAGACAGAGGCAGACTCAGAGCCAGCTTGCTGACCTTTGCTGGGCAGGAGAGGAGCAAGGATGGGAGAACAAAACTTTGGGGAGGATCTCGTCCTACAAAGGGTTCAGAGGGACAAGACTGCCCTGACACCATACCATGTTCCACCACGTGTGAGAAGCTCCTCCGATGCTCCTGAAGCATTGCTCCTGGAAGTCCTTGTTAGAGATGCTCATCCCTAACCAGAGGCACTGGGTAAACAACAGAACTTCAGAAAGTAAAATAAAATAAAATACATCCTCTTAGGACAGTTTCCTGATCATCCAGACCCAGGAATACATGTGTGCAATAGACTGTCCAGGGCAGCACTCTAACTCTCCTGTGAATTCCCCATGTGGCACCTGGAACAGGCAGGCACAGGGGGTGTAAATTATACTCTATGCCACATTTATTGTTACAGATTAGCTCAGAAACTATTATTAGAATAGCTGCCTTCAGCAAGCTGTGTTGGAGAAAAAGCACAGCCTGGACCATCCTGGAGTAACAGAGAATTACAATTAATCACCGGTTCTTTGGGAAGTGAGCAGAGAAGTGAGTGCGCCCAGGATGGCACGTGGCATGGGGGGCATGGAGAGTGTTTGTCTGGAGAAGAAACAGGTACCAGTTCCAGCTCCATTTAGCCAGAAGGAAACATACTGAATTGAATGCCAAGGCTCTCACAGGACAATGAGCAGGCATTTCTGCAAAGAAGCAGATTCTGCTTCTTGGGAGAGTGCTTGAGATCAGCGCTATCCCATGTGCTCAGAGGGGAGAGTTCAGCCTTTGTTCGCTCCACACCAGAACTGAGGTCTCAGTCTCCCTTCCCCGATGGAGTACTGGAGACTCACTCTCACTCGCTCACTGTCACCCCTTCCACAAGGTGCGTCCACATTGTGAGCAGACTGAACCTTTTCCAGGGGCTGGGATGCGGGGACAGGCGTGAATTATATACTCCACCTGTCATTCCATCCACAGCCACAGGTTCAAAGACTCCCAGGTTTCTGATTCTTGAGCTTGAATAGAATGCTCTGCAGAATATTCTGGAATTCAGGCTCATCTTAGTTCTTGTCTTCCTTCATCCTCAGGCCCATGACTTCTCAACCTGGCTGCGCGCTCTAATAACCTCTGGTGTGTGTTAGGACACTCTCTGATTTTCTTACTCCATTCTAAGAGATCGAATTAAAATTGTAGGGACCAAGAAGGCTGATTGGTACCTTAAATAAACTTGCCAACTGATGTTTACCCAGGCGCCGTATTTTAAGCGCAGTGTTCCTACCTGATGGAGGTCCTCAGGAAAGGACTGGTGTTCCCGTTGACACCTGCAAAGGCTTGCTGAATTGGCCACATTATATTGTTCCAGGAATCAGGGTAACAGGCAGCCAGTCAAGGCTCCTTTTGTTTTTGTGAATAACAGATGTTGCAAAGCGACATCACACATGCCGGCTTAATATTATCAAAACAATTATTCATGTATTCGTCTTAGTTCTTGTGTCGGTGCAAGCTGGCAGCGCAGACCCTGCAGACGTGGCCTTCCCAGCGCATCAACAGAAAGCTGTGTCACCTGCAATAAATCACCCAGCCTGTCGCCCCGTCACCGCGCCACCTGATGGGCACTGACTGAGGGATACAGAAGCCCAGCCTCTGACACCATCTGCAGAGGAGCAGGATTCGGAACTTCTAGAACATCATCTCACTGATTCAGTGAGATAAAGTGTGATGTCCGTAAGTCTGGCCCTTAGGAACCCTGTGTGTTTTCATTCAGCAAACACGTATGAAGTGAGGGTTCTGTATCGGGTGCTGTGCCAACAGGAAAGGAAATAGCCCTGCTTCCCTTTAGGGAAGGAATCATTCTGCAAAGAAGTCTCCCAGGTGTTAATGACAGGATCAGGGCTGGGGAAGAGCAGATCCCAGGGCAGTTGAGTGTCTCTTGTGTCCACAGATTCCATCTTCTGCGCTCTCACAACCTTGTTGGAAGTATCAGCTCCACTTATGAGAATGTGGAAAAGAAGGAAAGAGAAAGAAGAGCAAAGGGAAGAAAAGAGGAAAGGAGGGAGGGAGGAAGACAAAAAAGAAGATGTGTTATTAAATATAAAGAGCTAAAATAGATAAAGCACTTGACGATAGCAGCTCAAAGAAAATTAAAAAGGAGCAGCCACCAATAAATATTGGTAATATGTTACCCATACTAAGTATTTTCTCTCTTTCTCTTTCTCTGAGCTATTGATAGATGATAGCTAGATGATGGCAAGCTAGCTAGACAGATAGTAGATGATACGTAGATGGTAGATTGATGATAAATGATAAATTGATAGATGATAGATAGTAGGCAGCTTTCACCGTATCTACACATGTGTGTGTATATATATCTATATATCTGTGAATATACACACAATAGTAGTTAGAAAAGGTATAAACATTATCCCTCTCTATCGGCATCTATCTCTGTGATACTTACCTACGTCCATCTCTCATCTATTCAATCCTATCTAGCTATAGATGGTGAAAACCAACAGGCTTACTATATATTTGGTTTTTTAATCCATCATATTCATCACAATGCACTTGAAACTAAACAAAGAAAAAATATTTCCAGGAAAATGAAGACATTTAAATATTTAAAATAAACTTTTCATCACAAGAGATGTTTTGAGAAGAACTCACCAGTGTTAAGAAAAAAAAATATGTAGATCATGAGGAAGATGAAGTTATTAATGAATTTTTTAATTACTTGCTTCATTATTTTCCTACATCTGTTGATTTCCTGGTATGGAAAGTTTGAAAATTTGACATGTTTTCTGAGGCTCTCACCTTCCCTCTGAGAGTACAAGTGTGAGTTCAAATTAGTTCTGAACTCAACTTGAAATTAATTTTGACAAATTGATTTTGAGCTGATTGTGAAGTTTCTCCAAGGACACAGCGAGCTGACGACTGGGCAATCCTGAAATTTGGGTTTGCAGTGAGGACCCTGGGATGGGAGGACTGGTCACAGAAGGAGATCCTGTCCCGTTCCAGTTTGTGCAGCTCAGTGGCTCTGCATAAGGAATCAAGTATCTTGTCAATCAGCCAAGGAGGGGCCCACAGCAAGCGCCGCCAGGATGTGACATGTGAGGCGTGGCCCCGTCCCTTCGCCAGTGGGACAGGACAGGCAGTGCCGTGCGGAGTGACAGAGGGACGGGGCTTGTCAGCGCCTGGGACACAATCCTCAGGGAAGGCACGGTGAAGTGGGTCTAGGATGATGTTTAGTGACAGTAAAGAGCTTGCACTGGGCTGCTGATTGTGAACGGTGCATAGAGAATAAAAGGAATTCCCGCGCAGATGACTGTCGGTGGACTTTGTGCACTTACATTGGTATTTCATCTTTTAACATCATCTCCTCACTTTGCGAAAACGAGAAGTTTGTCTTCAGCAAGGAAGGACTTTGGGGCCTGTGGGTGACCTTTGGTGCTTCAAAGAGGAACCTCAGAGCCAACCCACCAAGTGGATAGATCCTTATGGAAACATCTGGTGCTAAAACTAGGATTAGTAAAATGGCGAGTTTGGGGTAGAATAGGGTGTTGGTGGGTGAGCAGAGGACAGAGGTGGGAGATGGGAGACAGGAGGGAGAGGAGGAGAGGAGGAGAGGGAGAGGAAAAAAGAGGATAGAGGAGGGAGATGAGAGGAGGGGAAGGTAATGGATGGAGATGAGGGTGAGGAGAGGAGGGAGAGGAGAGGAGAGGAGGGGAGAAAAGGAGAGGGGAGGGAAGGGGAGGGGGCAAGAGGAGGGGAAGGGAGAGGAG